>CAJNJA010030142.1:42193-62906 GCA_905231915.1 Symbiodinium necroappetens
GCGTCTTGTGATAGGCGCGAGTGGCCTGGGAAAGCGAGAAGGCTTCCTTGGCAGCAGAGCTTGCGGCGCAGCGGCACCGGTCTCATGCCCGGCTCCAACGGTATATGCTGGTTGCTGGTATGGTGCTCAGGGCAGCCTCTGAAGCAATGGAGAAGACACTGGCGGAAGAGAGGCGCTGCGGTGGTAGCCTGCCTGACTTCCTTGCTTTTGTCAGCGTCTTGCCTGTCCCAGGCTGACCACCAACCAGATGCCAGAGTGTGATACAAATGCCGAGAATGCAGGCTCGCCAAACGGTCAGTTCCCGAGCATGCAATCCTACAAGGTTCCATAAACAGAGGAGGTACTTATCAGAGGAAAAGAGAAAGCTTCGCGTGATCATTATTCTCAGCTTCCGAATTTTCTTCGCACGGCATGAGAATGGTTAGCACGGGAGGGCGGTTGACGACAACAACCGATTCAGCTCACCGAAGACGCGCAACCGATGACCCTAATTAGTAGGCGTATGGGAGATGTAAGACCTCTGTATGCTTGAGAGAACGCAATACTGAACGCTTTCAAGGTACGACCGATGCCTTGATTCGATGACTAATGTGACGGCTTGACGCAAATCTGAGTTCACCACCAACATAAGGAAGGGCTGTAGGGTCAGAGAAAAGTAACGGCAATGAAGCTGAGCAGAATCCTGCATTGTAAAGCAAAGCTTTCAGCCTCTCATCACATGTGTGTTTTTCATTCCCCAACAGCGTGAGCTCGCGGGTCTTCAGCCGAAATATGGTTTGGGGCAGGGGCAAGGCCTAGGGTTTTGCGAAGGTGGTGGGCGGTTCCGGCGCGGGTCCGGGCCTGGTCCCACTCGGGTTCAGCAGACCGTTGCCGAGTGCAGGGCAGGTTCCGGGGGAGGTTCCGCGCATATTCCGGGGCCGGTTCCGGAGGTTCCGGGTCGCATGCCTGGTTCTAGGGCAGGTCTGTTTCTTCTCATTAAGTCCAAGCTCTCCAGGCCACATTGTTTTCGTGAGCCTTGCCAATCGCGCGTTAGTGACAGCGAGTCTCGAACCTCTGATGTGCGCGCAAGCTCAACAAGGCCTGCGAAACGCATTTCGCCTTGGAGCTCAATGTCGTCCGTAAACTCGAAAATCGTATTGAAAAGTCTTTAGCTTGGTAAGGCCCGAAGAAGCTTTTTTCAACTCTTGGAAAACGAACTTGGAGTTGTTTCAGCTTTGTTGGTGGACCAAGCCCAAATGCATTTGAGCTCAATGCGGTCCCCACCCCAATAAAATCGCACCGAAAATGTTTTAATTCGATTTCCAAGGCTCCAAAATGCATTTTTCAGGGCTTCAAAAGCGCATTTAGAGCTGTTTCAAATTTGCTGGTGCCCCTTGAGCTCTCGAAGCCACCGACCAAGCCTTTTCCAAGGTCTGCTAAATGCGTTTAGACTTCGTTTCAACAAATCTGGAGCTCAACGCCGTCCCCAACCGAACATGGCACTGATAATGCTTTAGTTTGGTTTTTCAAACCTTGGACAATGACAAGCAATGTAGAGCTGTTTCGGATTTGCCGGTGTTCTTGGCCCCCAGTCTCCGAACCCAAATCGAGCTCCCGAGGCCTCCGACCAAGCCCAAATGCAATTTTCCAAGGCCTGCTAAACAGCCCCTGGTTTCAACAAATCCGGGGCTCAATGCCGTCCCTACACCCGAGAATGCAGCCACCCAGAAGACACAATGCATTCGGCCCTGGTTTCAGCAATTCCTGTGCTAAACGCCCGGCCGGGCATGGAAAACCCATCTGCAGCTCTGTCAGCTTTGCTGGTGCCCTGTAGTGTGAGCCCAACGACAGCCATTCCGCTGTTAGAGATGTTCAATGGGACAATTTGCAGAGCGTCAAGAGCATATGCAGCGTGACTCGCATGTTCGTGCCTGATGGAGCAGTCAGCCTTGCTCAGCATTCCCAGGTTTCAAGCTGGCGGGTGCAAGTGGTGCGACATCCACCAAGGCTGGGACTTGCAAAGCGCCTGGGACGGAAGGGACACCCCCAAGAAAAGTTTCTTTAACTCTTGTTCCTGCAGGCCGCGGGTGATCGAGTCGTGGAGCTGTGGGAGCCCCTGATTTCTGAGACTAAAAACCGCGCTGGCAGAACCCGCTCGTCGTCCGAGGGAAGGCCAAGTGCTTGAGCTGGAGACGGAGCTGGCCAAAGCTCGAAGGCCGGAAGCCTCGCCGGAAGATGCGCCTGCGCCTGCCATTTCCCCCTTCCTTTTTTGGTCTCAGGCTTCTGCAGCGTTGGCAGGAGGAGCGGGAGCAGCGATCCTGGCGGAAGCCTCAGCACCCTCCCCCCCAAGGGGCCGCCTCACGCGCCTGACGCAGTTCCGAGGTCCAGCATTGTCAACAGCTTCATGTGCGCCACGAACCGGTAGCCCGGTGGCCTTGCAGGGTACCGTGCTCAGCTGCGGGACCCTCACCGTCGAGTATCCATCAGAAATCAGAGCAGCTGTGCCCCTGTGCTCGGCAGGCCAGCACCGAACTCGGGTGACCTCCGAAATCCCGCAGTCGCATGCAACCGCCAAGTCAATGGCTCGTCGCTGCCAAGATGTCAGGAGTCAAAACGGAAAGGCTTCCAGACTAGTCAAAAGGCATCACTCGTCTTGTGTGACACTCACAGACTCACGAAGGTCATGCAGACTCCTGGCAGCTACGTGCAATGACATGAGTTTAGCGACCTGCATACGCCAAAGGCGACAGGCCCGCAGGCCGCCACAGGCCAACCCGGCAAGGTCGGATCGCAGAAAACGGCATTCAGTGAGGTGTCCTGACAGGGAGATCCCGAGAGATCCAAGTTTAGGGCGCCTTCCTCGTGGAAACGAGGTACCTGCGAGGGCTTGTCCAGGTCAACTGGGCGAGGAGCTGAGTGGACTCTGTCGGGTTGTCGAATACTGTGGCGGCGGCGGTGGCGGTGGTGGTAGCACCGCAGCGGGGACTGGTGGCAACGGGCAGCAGCACCATGAATTCTTAAGACTCGCATGGGGCTGAGTACATGGAGTACAAGCACGGAGTCAGTACCAATTTACGCTTTGGCTTGGAGACCAGACAGCAGACTTCAGAAACCGCTGTGCCCACCGACAGAAGACTGCCTTAAGCCAAAACTCGACACGGGCTTCGGGGTCTACTGAAATGAAACCAACGCTGTCGGAGTGTGCAATGTCGCCAGGTGGTTTGGCTTGCGGGGACATTGGCATTCGGCATGATCGAACCCACCAAGAAAATGTCTGGAAAGTAATGTCCCTTAAGCCCAGATATAGACGGGGAGAGACTACACATTGACGGCGAAGGTCTTTGCACCATGGACTTGTTGGCTGTCTGGGCTCTTGGGCTTCACTCTTTGGTGTTGCTCTCAGAGACGAGCTCTTATCCGAAGAGGCACAGCTGTGTGCTCTCCAGGCAGAGTTTCGTGCCTCTGAAGCCAGCCAGTGCAGCTTTGGACATGCCGCGATACTGGAGACATCAGGTCGGCCCATCATGACTGCGTTTCAGAGTGGCTGCGCCTTCAAAGCGTTGTCCATTGCATTGCAGGACCTGCACTCCGATGCAGAGTCGCTGTTGCCTCCGCCACTCGGAAGAGAAGCCCATGTAGGCTAGAGTCCGCAAGGGGAGATTTCGGTATTCGGATGAGTTGGAAGATGTCCTGCTCTTGTTGTCTGGTTCACCGCAGAGCCATGCAGAGCGAGCAGGGGCACTTACCGAACTGGGCACATGACCAGAGCCTTTGCTACCATCGCCTTCAGGTGAAGATTAAAACCACGACCTGAAGCAGCGTTTCATCGACCACATCGTTTCACCTGGCAGTTCTTGTGACTTTTTGTTGTGACTTTGTGAGTGCGGCGAGTCTGCCCAGACAGAGGCTCGTAGTTCAAACTGTCACTGATACGTCGATGCATAAGATGTGCCGTTGACGAAAGCAGTGGCAGTGCATGTGCCGGCAGTTCCAGTAAAATCAGTACACAGTACCTGAATTCAGATGGGGGGGCCCCGCAAGCCAGGGGGTCCTAGCTGCAACTGCGAAGCTGCGACGACTTGCCAGGCCTGCGCAAAGCGGCAGGGCCACGCCATGACGTAAGGTTTGCGTTTATGACTGTAGGGCTTAGGTTCAGGGTCTTTATCGGGTATAGGGTTCAGGCCCGCCTGGCACCTTGCTCCACTCCTGTGAGGGCCTGACACCAGCGCGCGCCCCTCGTCCATGAAACCGGTGCGTTTGCCGCTCAACACTGATGCTGATCGTGTCGCAGCAGGGCTTGTTGCATGGCCCATGGCGGACCACACGGCCCACATGCTTGTGGTCTCCCTCTACGGGTACCCTTCTTCTTCTTGCGGACCCTCGGTTCGCTGGCCACTCCACGTGTGTTGTGGAACAGCACGACGCGATGCGTCCCAAAATCACATGCCTAAATTCTGGAGGTGAAACGTAGGCTTGCGGTTCCAAAACGGTGTGCAGTAGATCTGGGGCCCTCGCGGCTGCCTTTCGCACCCCGATCATTTCTGATCATGGGGTGGTCCTTACGGAGTTTGATGATGGTGGCTTTCCGCCCTCGCGCTGTAAGATATCCTTTGCTGAGCCGGCGGCACCTGTTGCCATCCCAGCTGATGGTCCAGAGGCGCAGCCTGCTGCGGCCCTTGAACATGTCACGAGCCTTTTGATTATCCATGGGGACGAGCACCGCACTAAGTGCGTCGACCGGTGGCGCCGACGAGTGAGCATGCTGTTGCATGGGTCAAGAGGCTTGCTGATCATGAGGTCCGATGTCGGGCCGGGGTATAGAACTTGCAGTAGTTTAAGTCAAGAAGCACGGAGCACAGTGGGAGCAATGAGATGGATTAGCAACTGCCGACAAGAGCCGCATGGATATTGTGTTGAACCTGCCAAGAGTTTGCGGTTCCTTGCATTGCGTCGTATGCTTTGTTGAAGCTCATGGCAGTATATACCCTCATTTCGTCGATGCAGTTTGCGAATCCTCTTGAGTAATGTCGAGGGCTTTGGAGCTTCGGTAGCTTGAGTTTTGCAAACTAGCCCGAGACAGGTGCTCTGTAAGCGAAGCTCGCAGTGGACGGGCTCAAAACGAGCACGTTCCAGTTAGAGGCCACGCCAGGCCCAAGAGGCCTCCAAGGAGGCCTTGGAGGCGTCGTTCGGAAAGCGCGCCCGCATGCGCCCTGCCCACAGCCCGCGTCGCATACTTTTGAAGGTCCTGGCTGATGGGCAGCGGTGCAAGCAAGAAGAATGTGAATTTGGTTGAAGTCCATCCCTCAGCCCTGCATAGCCCTGCCACTGGGACCATGAGCACGCTACAGCTGGGCCAAGGTGAAAGCATCATCCTCAGTCCCAGAGGCCGCAAAGCCCGCCGAGCGCGCAGAGCCTGTGCAAGCTCAAGCCGCTGAAAAGCCAAAGGCGCGATTGTAGAGATGGCTGATCCGGAAAGATGGGGAGTTCTGGTGCCAGGACTTGAAGCGGCCGCCCAGACCGAAGCCGAAGGCAGCAAAAGAAGGACATCCTGAAACCTGGAAACCCAAGGAGGCTGGGACATGCAGATCCGGGGACTTGAGACTCAGTCTTACACGTCTGCGTCGGTCTCGACTTTTCCAGTTATCCTCGGACGGCGACGCTTGCAGGAGAATGCGAGCTTGTGCGACGAGCCAGGGGTGGGGAGCACGAAGGACGTCGTACTCCCGGCAATTGTGCCTGTGACGGCAGCTAGCTCGCGAAAGTACCAGGTGCAGAAAGCTGAGCGAGAGCAGCTGGAAGTTGAGCCGGAGGCACTTGAACTGGAACAGAAGCATGTGTTTCCCACACACTTTCTAAAACCTCTTGCCACTTGACTCCTCCCTCTTGACAGGCCAGGTCCCCATCGCAAAGCGAGGCGACGGTCCCAACCAGAACGGCTCCGGAGGAGATAACCGCTTGTGCTTGTTTGCGGTGGCTGCCATCGTTGTGCCACGTTTTGCCTTCGTCTCTGAAGTCGCGTGCTGGCCGTGTGCCTCTCGGCTCAGCGGGGTACACTCAGCCTGTAGACACAGACCAGACGCCATGGCACCCAAGGCCCAGATTGAAACGTTCACAGCATGCAAACTGATGACCAAAAGCGTGCCAGGTCAGGCAGCAAGTTGAGGCAGTGTCTCTTGGGCCTCAAGTGCGCGAGGGCGAGGCAGGGAGATGAGAGGGACTGTTCGTGGTGAAGCATTTGCAGCTCTGAAGACCCATTGCATTGCATTGTATTGTGCGCCTGCGGAAGCTTTAGTTTGCAGATCGTGTTCGGCGTCGCGCACATCTATGCCTCCTTCAACGACACCTTCGTTCATGTGACGGACCTGTCCGGACGCGAAACGATCATGCGCGTCACGGGTGGGATGAAAGTGAAGGCGGGTCTGCTGCGCAGCTGCGAGCATCCTGATGAAACGTGTACACTGCAGAGTGACATTGGCAGGCCGACCGCGATGAGTCATCTCCGTATGCAGCCATGTTGGCGGCGCAGGACACAGACACATGACTTTCCGGTGCATCGCGAACAATAAGGCCGTTCTTGCTCAGGACGTTGCTGCACGGTGCAAGGAACTCGGCCACGCGGCCGTGATTTGGAAGTGTTGGGGCGTGGTGCATTGCGAGATCCGGCTTCTTCTCTGAGGCATCGGTGCGCTCCACATCAAGCTCAGGGCAACGGG
Source organism: Symbiodinium necroappetens (assembly GCA_905231915.1). NCBI lineage: Eukaryota > Dinophyceae > Suessiales > Symbiodiniaceae > Symbiodinium > Symbiodinium necroappetens. The sequence goes on from CAJNJA010030142.1 coordinate 48,886, forward strand.
TGGCACGAAGACCCGCACGTAGCAAGTCTGCACAAAGAGGGCTGACTGCTGAAAGCATCTTCGTCAGCTTCTCCCAGGCCCGGTCCAGGTGCGCAAAGCGCCCTCCGAGCCTTGGCACGCTCCGGGATGAAGATCGGCCGCATCGAGGAGCCGAAACGAGACTTGAGACAGCCGTTGAGACAGCCGCGTGCGCATTGGGCGCGCCATGGCGCGCCTGTGCGCCCTGCAGGATGTGACCCCCATCCCTACGGACTGCACCCGCCGCAAATGTGGACGTCGCGGCCGCCGCTTGTGAGCGCCAATAGCCTGCCATGCGCAGCGGGTGATGCCACGGATTGAAGGCATCGCGCCAGCCATGGAGTGTCTCGGTCGCCCAGCACAGATCGCATCACGTCTCGGGATAACGGACATGAAGCAGGCAAGTGAGAAAGAAGGCGTTTGGGCTGGAGATCGGGAACTTGGCAAGACAATGCAACACATTTACACTGCAAGATGCAGGAGGTCCGGGAGAGTTCAGCCAAGTCTTTGGGAGTGGAGAGGGCACGGGGCGGGGCACGGGGAGCCTCGGAGGAGCTCCCAGCTGCCTGCCGAAGTGGGAATGAAGATGCGGTCAAGGTGTTCTGGTGATAATGGCGCTTCCTCCCTCGCTCTGCCTTTCCCTCCTTTTCGCGTCAGGCATTCCTGCAGAAAGTGGTTGGCCCCAGGGGGCTCAGCGACTGCGAGGAGGAGCGACGGAAGATGCTGGCATCATCTGGCATTTGGCAGTGTCACTGGGTTCTCAGCTGCTGACAGCAGGCACTCTTCGATGTGTATGGAGAGTCGGTCCTTCATCATGCCGTGCACGGTTCTCACATAGAGGTGCGCAGCGAGGGTTTGGCTTGAGCGGCTTGGGTTTGCCGAAAGAGTCGCGAGCCACTGGAAAAACCAGCTTGTGGTTCTCATTTCAAGGTGGCACATTTGCTTCTGGATGTCGGCCTCGTGCAGGCCTTCTGGGTCATGGCACCATGTCGCCACATGTCCCCACAGTACATTAGCATGTGCAGGTCGATATTCCGAATGCCCGGAACGAAACCGCGCTGGCCATTGCATGTCGCAAAGGGGATGCCTCCATGGCTTCCTTTCTGCTGAAGGCCAGCAAACTTACAGTCCTACAGTAGAAACCAGATCTTTGACAGCGGGTAACTTGGTTCCAGGCAGATGCGAACCCAAACTGTGCCGATTCCAACGGTGCTGGACTTAATTACTCAGGCTCATGCAATGGCAGCTTTGCAAGTTGTGGCTTGGAGGCCTCACACCGTTTCTAGCAGCGGTGCTGGGTGGTGCCAACAGTGACTTCTTGGAGATGCTCTTAGCGGCGAGATGCTCGGACCAACTCGGACGGTCAGGTCGGGGGGGCCGGAGTTTTCTTCTAAGCCGCAAAGGCCAAGGCCGACGTCAGTGTTCTGGACTCTCGTGGCGTCGGGGCGCTACACTGCGCGGTGAGCCCCCCGCCCGGCCACATCGGTTCAGGTCGAGGCCCAGGTGCCGTCATGTGCCGTCACCCGTCAGCGTCGCTTTTCAGTTCTCTTCGCGGTTCCGTGTTCATGGTGTTCCATGGCCAGACTCGGATTGCAAAGCAGAGCATCAGAGATTCAACGCTGACCCGCACCCACATATGGGATTAATGATTAGTGAAGAATATGAAGGATTAGTGCAAGAATCGGCGCTGCTCTTTCATAAGTACCTCTGCCATGGCCGAGATGGCTCGGGCCGCAGCCTCGGCGAATGTATTCTCATGGCCTTCTGTGAGTCGTCGTCATCTCTTCGAGGCGTCGCTCCAGCGTGCGCCCACCAATCGCGTGCGTTCGCGGCCGAGCTCGCGGGACTTGCAGTGATGTAGCCGTGCACGCAAAATTGCCATGTCGGCCCGAGGCGTGAGATCGCAGGGGCCTCAACCGCCTGCACAGTCCGTCGGCCCTTACAGCTTGGCCGTGCCTTTGCATTTTACCACCTCGCTTCAGCTCAATTAACGCCACGGTTCCGAACCAGACTTTGGCACCGTACGAGGCAGAGGCACAGGCCAGAAAATATCAGAGGAGGTCATAGCCCTCAATTTAGGAATATCGTCCGCCACGAGCAGCTTTTCAGGTCTTGCGTGGAAGCGGAGTTTTATGATGATGTTGCCATTGGATGGAACGAGCTGTTCGAGGATAGGCAGAGCTTAAGCAATAGGCCGAGAAATCAAGCTGCCACTGCGAGGAAACGGCACCCGCTGCAGGTGCAAGCGATTTGTTACAGGTATGTCCGTCGCGACTCCATGTGGCGACTGTGTGAAGCCAGGCCGGGTGAGAGAATCGCCCAGCGGGCTGCTCGCCGCTCATTGGTGCTGGTGGACACATTAAGTTGTTCGCCTCGCGTGTCGCAATGACCAAGGCCAGTCCCTCCGCTTCCAGCCTCTCAGTCGCAAGATCTTGGAAACGTCTTTCGCTCTATGATGCTTTCACCAGAACAACAGCGATCTCTCTCTAGCTCTCTCTCTCTCTCTCTCTCTCTCTCTCTCTCTCTCTGTGTACATATAGATAGGCGAAGAGGAAGACGCGGCCGCCACCATATCTCCGCATGGGAGGTGGCAAGAAGTGCCTTTTATGCAAGATGATGCAAGCATCAGCGTGAAACATTCGCATGGAACTTCTTCAGGTCTCCTGTAGGCCAGCATTGCATCATATTGCATAATAAATAATAAATGAAAGCAGCTCAGGAATGCAATCGAGCATGGCATCAAGGTGCGGCGCGATTCCTTTGTTGCCTCGAGAAGCTTGCCCATGGAGCTGGGCATTCTGAGAGAGCCTTCCGAGTCCCGCAGCCGCTTTTGCTCATGTACTATAGTATGCCAGTCGAGCTGATCTCTCACTGAAGCGCGATGCGCAGATTAATCATGCGCCCATTACGGCTCTGCCAGTTCGCCAGGTGGGTTGGTACGCAGACGCCGCTCTGGCGAGATCGGCAGGAAGCTGTTTCAAAGTTTGCTGCAGCCAGAAGGAGCATGGAGAAACCTCCAGAGCGACTTCTCAGATGCAACTCCAGAGACCCCAGCCCATCTTTGTCCTCGGACGAAGTGAAGGCGTTGAAAGCGTCTCCCAGCCCCAAAGTGCTTGTAGCGAGTGCTTTCGCGGCAGCAGAGCAGGGCCAGGAATTCGACTGCGCCAGGCACATTTGGTCTCTAAAGACTTTGCCCCGTGGGCCTGATGTTCGCAAAGCTGTCGATGCACCTTGCGATGATTTAAGGACGACCCTGTTGCAGAAAGTTGCAGCCAAGGGATTCGAGCGACCGCTCTCGTACCTACTGGACATGGCTGCCAATGTGATGCACAAAGACGCGGATGGGCGCACTGCCTTGCACATGGCTGCCGGCCAGGACAAGGAGGACATCGCGAAGATGTTGCTCTCTCGCGGGCACGCGCACGTGAATGCGAGGGATAAGGATGGAAAGACCCCCCTCCATGTCGCCTTAGCGGGAGGCCAAAGGAACTCCGAGAAAGTGGCCAAGGTCCTTCTCCGCTTCGGTGCAGACGCCCAGGTGGTGCAAGCACAGGTGCAGGGCCTTTCGGAGGAGTTCCAGGCATGGATGGATCGGCATGTTCAACGGCAGGAACACCTGGCCAAGCGAGCCGGCAAAATCAACTGGAACAGACGGGTCAAGGCTTTGGGCACATTTCTTCCTGCCCATGTTGTGGCCCCAAAACTGGTTCTCACCCCGGTCGGTTACTGCCCGGTGGAGGAGGACGGCAAGCAGGTTCAGCTGAAGCGCGGGATCCGCTACGCGAAGAAGCGCCGCGGTCCCTCCGAGCCGAGGGGTCGAGTGAACTGGTACGCACCCCGCGGCTGAGAGCGAAGCGGTGAAGCGTGATCCAAAAAGGCTTCCGTCTGCCCCCAGGAGTGCGACATTGCTTCGACGAGTCTAGAAGTTCAGCGCTGTTCCCCTGTGGAAGGAACGGCTGCGCTTCTGCCCCATAAATCAGATCAGGAAGCCGGCTGAGGTCGAGCTTTTTTCCCTGCTCCGTGTTGTCCGTGTTGTCACATGTTTAGCGTTTAGTGAGATGCAGATCGTGGACTTGGAGCTCGACCAGCTTCGAAGCCAGCTTGGAGCAGAACACGGACGAAGACGCAAGGAGGCGCCTTTGGCCGCTCGGCGCTGCACCAGGCAGAGATAGGGCTCGTCTTTCTCTCAGATGCGGCAACTGCGCCGCCTGCGCCGCCGTTGTCGATTGCAACCACACGAGGACGAGTTGGCACTTCGACCTTAGACTCTTTAGACCTTTCGACCCATGCCAGGACTTGGATGAAGTGGAGGACCACGCGGAGTGGGGAAAAAACGGAAAAAAAAGGGCTCTGCTGGCCACTGCTGCGAGGAGCGCCTCGGGGTTGGGAAGCTCTCGCTGGAGCCGCTCGGCTCCGAGGGCCTCCGCTCGGCCAGGCGCGGAGAGAGCCGCTCCGCCTCTCAGAAAACCCCCCCCCTCCCCTGCCGTGTGGGGAGCCGTCTCTTTCGGAGGAGCCCTCGACGTCCAGATCCTCCGAAGCTTCGGTGTCAGGGACTCAGAGCCCGTCGCGGCAATGCCCTGCATGCGCGATCTGCGAGGATGCAGTGCCTTCGGGACGACATGCTGGCCCGTTTGACACACGGAGCTCCCACCTGCAACATGCCGGTTGAGACATCCGTGAGCTTCATTGCAAGTGTGCCGTCCCGGTTCCCGGTCCTCGGTCTCACCCAGTTTCACCTCGTGCCTGCGAACCCTGGTGAAGAGCATGAGTGAAACATGGTGGCACTGTTCCTCTGTTCCACTTGTAGGAGATCTGAAGCTTGGATGTTTTGAAACTCCACCGCAGGCCTTGAGTGGCAACTTGAAGCTGATGCAGCTCAATCGCATTTCCAGTGGTAGGGCTTCTGCAGTTTTTTTCTCGGACTTCTGAGGAAGTGGTTGACCAGCCACGCCGTCGAGTTGGACTTGCAGACAGAACACGGCACTTCTGCTCTCAGTGCGCCCTGGACGAGATTTCTCACCAGCTTCGTAGCACAGCCTTCCTGCGCAGTGCTGGCCTCCAAACGTGGCCTGGCAGAGGGAGTGCCGCTGCGCTCAGCTCTCGCTCAGCTGAGCTCAGAGCTCTGCCCCGAAGCTGCTCAGGGCTCTGCTGCTTGCGGCCAAAGCCAACCCGAATCTCTCGGACAAGGCACGGCGCACGGCAGCTCGAGCCCCCGAGTATCCCCGAGTCTCTGCTCGCTTGGAGGCCGGCTGCAGCGCTTTGATGCAAGCCGTGGGCCGCCCAGAGGCGCGCCCTGTGACGACAACCGCAGCCCTGACAGAGAGAGAGAGCCTTTCTACGGCCACAGGTGACGGGGCTCCTCCTGGAGGGCGGTGCTTCGGTGGGGAGAGCATGTTGGACCGCTGACTGTAAACTCTCCATAGACACGAATCTGCAGAGGTGGACTTAGTCGACTCGGCCGGCCGCAACGCACTCTTCCACGCCGTCATCAGCGGTGAGGCCCAGGGTATCCGCGGAGCTGCGATGAGCTGCGGAGAGCCGGAGAGCGGAAAGAGTGCACTGAAAAGGTGCCGGCGGTCGAAGCGGTCCTGGCTCGCGGAGGCCAAATGCTCAGGGAAACGACGCATCGGCGCCGAGCACAGTTGGTCCTTATGGAAGGTCGCATCAACATTCTGGACGAGGACGGGCGGTCACCCCTTTACCAGGCACTTGGATTCATCTGCACCACCTTGTGTCTGCGCCGCGTGTTCCTGCTTGTCTGAAAGGCTTGCCTCATGGGTGCGGCGACCCTTGCAAAGCTGCTTTTGGCAGCGGGTGCAGGCAAAGAAAGACCTGCCCAAAGTCAATCGAACGACTACACAGTCTAATCCAAGTTGCTCATTCGTCATTTCGCTACAGATTCGAACCTGGCCGGGCGCGCGGCTCCTGTACGGCCGGCCAGTGAAGAGGTCGCGTCATCACGCATTCTTAACGAGACGGGCTATTCGGTCCGTGTGCCAGGAAAACGAGGACGGCGCCGCCAGAGTGCTTCTTGAAGAGTCCCGCACATGCCTCCAGGTGGGTCAGCAAAACGATCTTGCCCAAAACCTGTCCATGCCTCACTTCAGCAGGTCTGCGCGATGCTTGCTCACAACGAGCTGATGCTGTGCTTACTGGAGCTCCTTGGTTCTTCATGTCCTTATTCTGACTTATTCTCGTCCTTCAACTGGGCTGCAGATGCTGAATCTTGCTTTACCAAAAAAGGCACAGTGCGGACATCAACGCAGCTCCTGGCAGTGTCTTGGAAGCTTTATATTGCTTCTTATAATAGAGTTTGTGAGGGAAGCCCAAGACCGAAGGTCTAGGCTGGAGCGCCCTGCACCTGTGCTCAGCGGTGAGCAACCAGGAAGGTCGGCTCTTGGCCAGAGCGCGGCCTTACAGGCGGTTTCTGTCGCCTCTCTCCCTTTCCCGCAAGGTGCCGAGCTGCTCCTGTCGCGGGGAGCCTCCGCCTTGCTCGAAGACGTTGAGGGAAACACGGCAAAGAGTCTGGGCCTCGCCGGTCGTCCGAATCATGATATTAGATTTCGGCACAAGCCATAAGAAGCCCAGAGTCCATCAGAGTCCCAACAGTCCTCTGAGGACTGGCGGAGCGCGCAGGAAACGACCTGCTCGTGGAGCTGCTCTCAGAGGTGCAGCAGATACCAGAAGGCCACCCCTGGACCAAACAGGTCGTCGTAAGTCTGCTCGAAAGCAGCATCGCTTTAACATGGGTTGTCGTACTTTTAAAGGGTTGTTGGACCTGAGTCGTGCTTGAAGTACTGGGAGGGACACACTGGCTTCGGCAGGGCTGGCAGTTTCTGCCGACCCCGCCACGACCCTGCCACACGCCCTCTAACCCTGCAGCCTCGAGACCAGTGCTCAACCACGTATAGGCGTTCCATCCACTCCAGCACGGCGCAAGCAGATGATGAAGGCCAATAGTGGGCAACAGTGGCCCCCACCTTCAGACTTTGCATGCAGTGCGGTCTGAGGGACAGCTGCCGCCGTTGACGAACAGTGCGGCAGAAACGGAGGCTGCTCTCAGTCTGGTCAGAGCTGTCCTCCTGACGTCCTGACGTCGACCTCTCGGTTCCAATTGAGGCTCCCGAAGATCAGGAGCTTCTCGAGGCGTCGGGGAACCCAGCCCAGCCGTCGTCTGGCGCGAACCTGTCACTCCGCGCTGACTGTCTCTTTGCCTGTCTCCGAGGTTTCGAGAAGAGTGGGAGCCCCGTGAAGCGATGGACTCATTGCTCGACCGCGTCTTCGGCCCCATGGTGCGCTGAGCCAAAGATGTCCTTAATCGCCATTGCAGCACGGCAATCGCACGGCAGCGTAGCGCTGCTTGAGCCGATGCATGGTGCAGGTTCACGATGCCATGCTGTGCGAACAGTGGCGTGACCGACTTGAGGCACACAGCGAGTAGAGCGGAGTTTTCCGGGAGCGTGGACCGCAACGCAGCACAGCTTCTATGCACAGGCCCATACCTATGTCCACCAAAACTTTGCCCAGGCGCTTCCAACTCTCGCGAAGTGCTCTGAAGTCTCTTCTCCATACCCTGAAAGAGATGAGAGCCAAATGTATCAGAAAGCTGCCAGGTGAACACTAATGCTGCGGACTTGGTGCGAGCTGTGAGCGAGGCAGTGGAAGAGTCGCCAACGTCCTGAACGTCGAATCTGCTGACTCGCAGGCCACACGTATTGCTGCCAAGGACAAGATGCCCAAGGCATTCAGCTGTGGACCCGCGCGCGGAAGGGTAAAAGTTGGGGCGGTGGCGGCGGATGGCAGGTGTTTCACGCGGCGCTCGCCACCTTGGAAGAGCTCTTGTCCGATGCGCGTATTGATGAGATCAGCCCGGACCTTTGCGAGGCAGAGCTCAACCCGAGTCATGTGGCATGTGGCAGGCACAGAAGACTTTTTAGGGATGTTGCGATTCGAAGAGGTCTCGGCCCCGGCCTTGGTTTGCAAATTGCAATTGCGCTTCTGCATCGCTTGCCCGACCACCAGGACACTGAGAATCTTGTGGCGGTTCTTTTGGACAAGACCGATGTGGGTGGTGGTTCGAGCAAAGCTACCTCACCCCAGCAGGTGCATCGCTTACCCCGCGAGCACTTGCATTCATAAGGTCTGTTACAGTTTCATAATAATATACTGGATTTTGGGCTGCTAGGCAGCTGCCACCGCGCTGTGTTCCTGCGTGCTTCATGGTCGCGCCGGGAGCTCGGGCACAGTCGAGGCAGCATGAGGTTACAAGCAGCTACGGTTGCATCGTGGAGCACAGAGCTGATCTTTGCATGCAGCTGCCACCAACCCGGCCAAGTGCCAGTCAGTCAGCCAGGAAAGCAGGCTGTCAGTGAGTCAATGTGAGTCAGCAATCAGTCAGTCCGTCACATGGTCTTCGTAGCTAAGCCCTCAAAAGCATGTCAAACCGCAGATCATGTGGCCACATTCCGGTTCTGCCACCTAGCTTTGTGCAATCCTGGAGCTGTCTAGGAATCTAAATAAGCACCACGCATAGCGACGGAGTGCCAGTTGAAGCTGAAGGTACCTTTGGACGAAGCGGCTTGGCCTTTGCTGTCTCGAATCGCAGAGCGACTTCGATCGATCCAAGGGTCCAAGGATTGGGACGCAGACGTTCTACGCGGAATGTTGCATCACTTACATTACCGTTCTGTCCAGGACCGGTCAGAGCAGGCCAAGACGCCGAAGTGTCTGGCAGCCAACTTGAAGCCCCCCGTCACACATGAGCGTTGCGAGAAAGTCTATTTCAATAGTCGCTCGCCGCTCAGAAGCTTAACCTCAGATGTGCAAGGTTGCTGGGTCGCATGCTGAACGCATTTGGCTTGCAGCAATCTGGCCTGTTTCGGCGTGCTATTGAGCTGACCTTAGATTTCGTGGTTTCAGCTGGCAGAGGTTTATCAGATGTTGTGGGAATGATTGCCAGAAAGGTGCTACCTCTGCTGCTCCTCGCATGCAGCGCGGAGCACTCGAAAGTCCGGGCAGCATCGGGCGACTGCCTGCTGCAGCTGCTGGTGCGCACATCGATGACGTAGTTGAAAATCCATGGTCCATGATTCGTCAACGTCAATTGGAAGTTTGGGCAGGCGCTCAGCGGAGGCATGGAGGAGCGGTTGTGGAGCCTCCTTCCTCCCAAGGCCTCACACAGGAATTGCCATGACAGGCATCTGAGCCGTATCGTGTGCAGTGCGAGGCCCGCAAGCGCATCGAAAGTTTGGCTTCCGGCCACGAGGGCATCGCCCTCTTGTCGGCAGTCAGGACCTCAAAGGTGGGGGTGTCACCTTTCGCCGTTTGAGCAGCCGCGTCTCGTGTCAAAGGTGGCGTGCGATGAGGATGCCGCAGCCAAGGAGGCGAGGGCTCGTGGGTAGGAAGCTCTTCCTATTCAGACTTGAATGGAGAAGTGTGGAGAAGTCATGAGAAGACCAACACGAGATTCCAGCTGTGTGGGCTACGATTGCATGATCCCGCTTTGGTAAGCCAGCTTGCTGACAGGACATTGTGGCAGACGATAGTCGTGCAGGCATAGCAGCACTCCAGCTGTTGCAACGACTGAGACCCCCGAGCCTTGAAGCTGCCCCGCAAGGTTCCTTCATCTGTGCATCCGAGCTGAACCAGCAGGTGCAACACCGCCAAAGTGAGAAGAGTCCACTGAAGTCACTTGCAGGTCTGGGCCAGTCTCCAGGCTGGCCAGGAAGTCGTCTTAGCAATGAGACGGAGAACTCCCTGAGTTTGTTCTTCTGAGCCCTCTCTTTCCAGACGAGGCCGAGATTGCCAGGCGCCGCAACGCGCTCGAGGGAGTCACAGAGTCACGGGGCGGTAGGCGTAAGGTGTAAGGCCATCACTGCTTGCATCTTTCAGAAAGGCAAGTGCAAGTGCAACCGATTGGCCGAGCTGCCAGCACAAGGGACTTGTTGGCTACCTGGCTGCCAGGCCATGAAGCAGGTTCAACAAGTTGAAGATGTAGCGACATGTCGCTGCCGGTTTAAACGAAGCCATAACCCCTTGTAAGAACATTCCGATTTGGGTTTGTATATGCAGTAACTCAAATGATTCATTCAGTCACCTTAAAAACGTGGAAGTCCTTCAAACGAGGTGCAGCGACTCTCAGGAACAGCTGCTTTTCATGTCCATCATGACGGAAGACCTGCCATTGCTGATTATGCGAGCAAGCCTTCGAAAGTGCAGAGCTTCGCAGAACGTTGTCAAAGTAAGGTTGCAAGGATTGCAGGTCGAAGGTATTTCCGGCGCAGCTTGCTGGCTCGGCTCTGACTGCAAGATCTGTACAAACATACTTTGGGTGCGAGGCCGCCTGCGGCGCCGACTGACGGTTCCGAGCAAGCGGGCGCTGATGACGGAGCGGCAGAGGCCATTTGCCTGTTTTGCTGCTGGCTGCGGTTCCATACCAACAAGCTTTCAATGTCTTCTGACACATGATTATGCGGCCGCGTCGTCGTCATAGATGCGTCTACTATCTGCTACTACTGCCTGCACGTGCTGTCGAATTTGCTCGGGTTGCCACGACAGCAGTGATAATGAGTGGGTGACTGGGCCCGTTTACCACAGATGTCTTTGCAATTGTTCTGAACCGAGGCTTTCGGTCAGTCTTTCTCAAGCAAGAACTGGCAGGTGCGCAGTGCGGAGGGTGTTCAATCGGTGAGCGATGTGAGCGGTGTGAAGTTCAAAGCTCGAGCAGGAGCGGGCGGAGAGTATCAGCAAATTGGCTTCGGAGCTTCTCACAGCTGGCAGCGGTGTCAAGTGCCTGGCGGACCGTCCCAAGTTGTGAAGTACTGTATAGTCGGAATGTCTGCACAGACGCGGTAACAGCAGACTGCTACAAAAGGATGCCGAGGGGGCTGGTGCCACAGGCCCACTTCTGTCTCAATACGTTGGCCCCTCGGCTTTTCGCAAGCATTGCCGTCTATGCTTCGCAAGTGTCCGAAATGCAGGTGCTGTCGGGGCTTAGAATTTCAATGCTGCAGGCCAGTGCCAAGTCCAGCTTGATATGGCAAGTCGCCCCGACATCAGAGGCCCAGCTATCGGCTTTGCTGTCAGACACGGTGACGGCCGTGTTTGTGGGTGCCGCCGATCTGCTCCGACTGATCTGCAGCCATGCGGGAAGCCAAGACAGAAACCAACAACAACAGAATCCTGCAGTCAAAAAACCATAGCGCATGGCGCATTTGCCAGAGACCAGGTGCCGCTGTACATCGCGCCGCTCTTCTTGGAGCCTTTGCTTCCCCAGCTCTTCGCGCGGCTGCTCGACACCAGCCAGAAGGCAGGGCCGCGCAGGGCCGGGCCGGGCCGGGCAGGGCCGGGCGGCCGGGCTTGGATCTCACAGCTCTTCCACCGCCTTGGCCGTCAGGTGAGGCAGAAGGCGGTGGAGACCACGTTAGAGGCGGGGAACGTTTGCTGAGACAGCCGGCACGGCCGGCACCATCAAGCATGCAGAGGTTGGAGCCTTGCATGGCAACGCGTTGAGCGAGATGGTTGTGCAATGCGTTGCCAGTGGCGCCCCCCTCAAAAATCAACCTGAACCAAGTTAGAGCTGCCATGCCCTCGATATATCGACTTTGACTTAGGCAGCGCGTGGACATGTGCATCACAAACAGCCGTTGACCGGAATGGCATCACGCCTGGTGTATCTAAGCAACAGGCACAGATCAAGCGGACACAAGCAGGGGGGCTTGAGGTAGCGACCGCAGTGCTGGACCGCGGCTGCAGCTGCTCGGTCAAATGGCATGACCCTCAACTCGGCTTCTGAAGATGTCGCGAAGCTCGTACCGCTTCACACCGCCACAGGTGAAGCGAGTGCAGGATCGCGCCTCTGGCTGGTCGTCAGAGACCTGGAACGCCCTGGCGGAGTATGCTCTCAAGGCAGGTCCGATCAGGTCCGGCAAGAACCATCCGAGTTGCCGCGGCGGCTCTCTCGCAGGCCTCGGAGAACAAGAGTGCTGAGGTCAGAAAGGAGGCAGAGCTACTTTTACGGTGCAGAAGATTGCAGCGAAACAACATTGGACTGGGAAGGCTGCGAACCTCCTGAATGGCATGGCTCAAGTTGAAGGCTAGAGCTGCCAGAGCTGCCCCGAACAGGACGAGACTTTCCAGCCAATTATCACAGGCCAAGCAGCCGAGATTGCCGAGGCCGCGCTGGCTCAGCTCAAGGCGGGTTCTGAAAGATTTGGAGACTGCCATAGAAGTGCGCCATGTGCAGGCGATGGCTGACGAGAAGGCCAGGCAGAAGATGCGGCCAGGCACCGGTGTCAGGCCTGGAGCAAAAAACGCTGCAGGTCTATGCTTGGCACTGGTGCTGCGTTTTGTCCAGAGGCCATTGACGGGGACGAGAGTGGGCACGGCGGGGTCCCGCCCGAGCACAGGCAGAAAGCAGGCCATCTGTGTTTTTCCGTGAGACGTGTGCCATGTCAGGTGCACAAAGCAACCTCGGGGGCACTGGCAAGTTGTCAAACATGGGATCAACTGGAGGCCGTCAAGAAGCGCAATTGGGCATGCGAGCCAGCAGAATTCGGACGGAAGTGTAGAGCGTGCCATCTCAGCGCTTGGCCTGACACTTGTGCTGTCATATGCTACCCAATCAACCCGGGTTGATGCTGTGCCACAGGTTTCACCTTGACGATGAACTCTTCAGGCGGCCTCGCATGTCCATCGGAGTCCATCGCATGTCCGAGCTTGAGGCCGCCTGAGCACTGCAAACAGATCTCGGGGGACAGGCTCAAGGCTGCAAAGAAGGAGAGTTATGGCGGCTACTGCCTTTGCTTCTTGTTCCTACGCTTTTGCATCTGCCGCCAGTTTTCGTCCCGGCACGGGGAGAAGGCCTGGCACCGGCATGAGCAGGCGCGCGGAGACGCCCGCTGCCTTCCCGCGCCGGCCTCGGCCTCCGCTTTTCGCTTTTCGCCAGGGCGACCATGGAGGACGAGAGCGACAACTCCGTGCACAGCGAGGCCCCGGCTGTCGAGGCCGGAGCGGAAGCCGAGAAAACCGGGCTCCGCCTTTGGGCCACCGCAGGCGGAGCCGGGCCCTGGTGGTTTCGATGAGGCCTGCGGGGCATCTCTCCGCAGGAGTTTCGCCTCTTTGTTCATGCCGTCCACAACTGCGCCTTGAGCAACCTGGCATATCTCATCTCTCATTCCGTCAAGTCCCGTCTCAACTTCTGTTCGCAAAAGGTCAGATGATTGCCAGCGGGTGCCACTTTTTCAGTCCTGTTCAATCCTTGAATCCTTTGTCCCCCCGGAAAGGCGGTAGGCTTGCCAGCGAGTCTGCCCCCAGAGCGAATACTATGGACGTGCATTCACACACTGGACGAAATGGTGATTCCATTTAGTCTTGTTGGTGTCCGCCGAAACTTCTTGGGCGAAAAGGCAATGTAGTCTTGGTGGCAGTTGCGCCAAGTTGATTGTTTCTGCATTCAAAGATGCAATAAAGAAGTGTTCAACCACACACAGAATACTCATGAATATGAAACTTCGAACCCCTTTCCCACACGAAAGGCGTGTAAGGCACATTGCGTACGGAGGGGTGGGGGGTTGATCCGGGCTCGAACTGGCCGACGTACCTGTGAAACTCGCCGATCTACCAAAACCACAAGGCCGGAAAGGAAGACTTTTCTCCATGGTTTCGGACCTAAGCTCGTGCGCACATGGCCTGTGAACCTTGTGTTTGCAAGTCTCTGTGCCTGCTCGGTTTGTACGGTAGTGGTAGTAGTAGTTGTGGTGGTAGTGGTGGTAGTAGTAGTAGTAGTAGTAGTAGTAGTACTAGTAGTACTAGTAGTAGTACTAGTAGTAGCTAGTAGTAGCTAGTAGTAGCTAGTAGTAGCAAGTAGTAGAAAGTAGTAGAAGTAGTAGTAGTAGTAGTAGTAGTAGTAGGCGCCCCCCCCTACCAACTACACTTGCTCTTAGCCATGTTAAGACAACATCCATTTTACTCGGTATTTACAGCACTTTCGTCATGTCCGATCA
>CAJNJA010030143.1:0-30855 GCA_905231915.1 Symbiodinium necroappetens
AAGGAAGCTTGCAAAAGGTAGGTTTTGGGGGGGGGGGCTTACCATATATATATATATATATGTATGTATATGCATGCTTAGAGAGACGCATAATAAATACATGAGTATGTATATATGTATGTATGTATACATATATATATAACACTGTTTTTTGCACACACACACACTGTGACACACACACTCTCTCTCTCTCTATATATATATATACATATATATATATATAATTATGTATTTATATGTATCGGTATCTATATCTATATCTTCATCTACGTCTGTATCTGTATATCTCTATCTCTATCTTTGTCTCTAGCTCTATCTCTATCTCTACTATCTATCTATCCATCCATCCATCTATCTATCTATCTATCTATCTATCTATATACATATATATATATACATACATATATAACCCCGGTAAGACCTTCCCCTAAATCCTCTTCGAATCCTCAAAGCCAGGATGCTTTTAGGAGCCGAGCTCTCGAAACACCAAGCCCCTACAGCCTAGACTCTAAGCCCTACGGTCCTACGGAAAAGGTTCAGAGCCGAGGGTGTGACGGTTTTGAGTGCATGGTTTAGAGCTCGAAGCCGTGGAAGGCTGAGCATTCCTTGAACCGCAGAAGCCCAAAATTCCTACAGCCTGTGTGGAGGAAGCATCGCCATCCAAAGTCGATAGCACGCCCGAAGGACCAAAGGCTTGGAGGGGCTTTAGGGTTTAGGGTTTGGGTCCGCGGATTGGGGCTGATGGTTTGTTTAGTGGTTTTCGGGGGGTCGGGGTTCGGGTTACCCAGGGTTTAGTGTTTAGGGTGTAGTGAAGTAGGGTTGGGCTTATAAGGAGTTTGAGGCTTTAGGGGAAGGCATGAGCCAAAAGGTCGGCTCGTCCAACATTCAGTGACTCTTTCCCTTCTCGGCATTGTGGCATGGTGTTGTTGCAGTTGCTGAACTGGTATAGCCTCTTGAAACTAATTGAGTATGAAGTTGGTGAAGATTTTATGTTATAGCCCTCCCCTTGAGTTCCCGAATATTTTTCTGCTATAGACATTCCTTTACTTCATTCTTTGCAGCGAAAGCCCTACATGTAAGAATCCGCTTTGAGAGCGTCACGTGGCTTGGGGCTCTTAGTCCATTTGGGAGTTTCCCATATTAAGAGTATCTTGTTTTGCGGTCCTTATGATACGGATCCTACTATTTAGGGTACTATATTAGGGTCCCCTATTTTCGGAAACCCCCATAAGTCTTTCAAGCCACTGAGCTACCTCGCCTTTAGTCACCTCGGGCTCCCGCCAGGCCCCCAAACTAAGCACCGCCGCACCCAAAGGCTCTAAGTCAACCACCCCGCAATAAGAACCTGACCCAGAAGGGCAGCAAATCTTAAGGTTGTCATCTTGTAGGCAGCATGAACTTGTGACTAAAGCTCAAATTCTTATACAGTGGGCTTTCGTGCAAGAATCTCCGGAGTACGCCAACTTCCCTCAAGCCTTCCTTCGTGCTCAGACCGTCCCTTGGCCACGTAAGAGAATCTTGGTGAGCAGTGGAAGGGTTGATGACCTCACATTTTTTATTTTTTGTTTGTATGTATATATATATATANNGGGGGGGGGGGGGGTGCATCAAGGCTTAGGGTTTAAACATAATGGGGTGTAGGAATTCGAGTTACAGGAGGGCTGTGGGTTTTGATGTAGGTCTAGGCCAGGGTCAAGGTAAGTGGATCGTGGTACAACTTCCGCCAGGACGATGGGTAGACTTGTCAAGAAACAGTTTCATCGTACGACCTGTAAGCCTACTCTGACTCTTATCGTGCTACTACTAAGTTACTAAGCTTAGAAGCAAAACGTCTAAAGCCCTACACTGTCAACCCGGACCCAAACCCAAAAGCCCCAAGTGGGACAAGGCACCGCATGCAGAGGCCTGCAGACTTAGAACAACATTTTGGCGTACGATATGCATTTCCTATTTCATCAATGTTGTCATCAGTCAGTTTTGTTGTCATCATGGTTAGTTACAGGGACTAAAGGATATGATCATTCACACGTCTCCGCCCAAATCCTAAAGCCTATAAGCCCCCTACGCCCTAAACCCGCTGAGGAGAGCTGGTGAAAGAAGCCACTCCCGCACCCAAAGCTTCGAGGAGGCTGGGTTCTCTGCGTCTGTATCTACTTAGGCTCTAGGGTTCGGGTTTTAGGGTTGAGGGTTATAATCATATTCAAGCAGACGGTTTCGTTTTGTACACGACTACAGATATAGACACATAGGAGTGCCTGTGCAAATGCTGATAAGCACAGGTACACATATATACATGTCTACCTGCCTGCCACCCGCCCATCCACCCACCAGCCTGCCTGCCTGCCTGCCTGCCTGCCTGCCTGCCTGCCTGCCTGCCTGCCTGCCTGCATTAATACACACACACACAAACGTGTGCCGAAGTACGCACGTCGGTATATGCATATAGGCACGTATAGAAGACGTGTGTGCACAGATTTACGTTTATGTCCAGCAGCATTCCATCCGAACAGGAAGCGCTACACCCTAAACCCTTAACTCTAAACCCTCTGTGCTGAAACCCAAACCCTAACCCTAAATCCGAATCCCTCAATCCTACATGCAAAGGACGAACACCGGCTTTCCCTCGGTGGAGCCTTTCGAGAGCTTTGCCCCTCGAGCTCATCTCGTCGTGTGAGGGGCTGCGTGTTCTTATCATCATCTGTGTTGGGGTTAGGGGTTAATAGGTTTCATTGGGCCCGGAGGGTTTTGAACGTTTTGTGGGTTCAGGGTTGAGGGTTTGACAGTTGAAGTTGTCAGGCTTATAAGATGACTCGACCATTACCGTGCCGATTGCTCTGGTGCCATGCTATGTTGCCATCGTCATTCCGCCTGCATCCTTCTCCTGTCTATTTATGGCCCGCACCGCTACCCGCTACCGCCAGCACAGCATGGCCATCATCATAACTGTGGTGTGTGGGAAGTTGGCTGGGTTAGTGGGAGGGTACAAGCTGAATCTTCTAATTCGGGGGCCAAGCGATCATTCCAAGTAAGCAATCTCCACCCTCTCAGACGCCCTACTCTTTCGCTCTAAGGGGGCTGCATGCGCTGTATGAGAGTTGCCATTGTCATGCGGCATTTTTGCTTCAGAAAAGCAAGGTATCTTGACATGAGCCGGACATAGTATGCTCCTCAGTGTAGAGATTGATTATCCCGCAAACACAAAGGCACAACCCTGAACCTGCACGTGTTTGTGGAATCTTTGAGCGTCGTCAAGCTAAGGCGCAGGATTTGCAGCAATTCCTCGAAAGGACCGGGATCCAGAGCGATGTGCAGTCGGCATCCACACTTGACGTCTGAATCTGCTAGGGATGAACGATTTACAGGCAGCCAAGTTGCTACTGCGCGATTAGCTCCAACGTTAATCTAGAAGTATTAATAAGTAAACGACAAACTATTTTGTTAAGGCCCTACATAAATATATGTATATATATATACATATATATATATACATACACATACATATATATATATACAAGCACATACAATATCAGTGTGTGTGCATATATGTAAGTGTATTCTCATGTGCATAATTGTGGCCTTGCCTCCCCTCGACACGACCTTTCAAAGCATACTTCGCAGCCAGTAAGTGGGCATTTAGGTATCGGGCTGCGAAGTCTGTCGTCTTCACGACCAATCGCAAGCAATCGTTGTCTGTTGTCCCTATGTTGTGAGGGCTTGTTGCCAATTTGCAGTTGCTACTTTTATAGGAGGGCCTTTCACCGCTACCGCGACTATAGAATCATCAACTGCAGCATCGCTTCTGTCCGTACCAGCCTAAATTTTTTTGACGATCACAGCTCACAATGTTGTCTCATTGATGGCTCCCTCCTGCCTGACTGCCAGGAACGAGCGAGAGCCCTGGCGACACAGCAGCGACGAGGAGGATGTTCAGGGTTTAGGTTTGCAGCTTCCGATCTGCTGTTTAATATTGCTGTTTTCCTACATTTCCTCGCTCTCTCTTTGTGTTCCAACTTTGCTTTGCTTGCACTCTGCATCTGTCTCTACCTGTCTCGCTCTCGCCGCTCTCTCTCTCTCTCTCTCTCTCTCTCTCTCCTCTCCCTCTCTTTCTCTCTCTCTCTCTTGCTCGCTCGTTCTCTCTCAGTTTGACACCCTATATTAGTCCCCCTAATCTCTGAATCCTGTTACGTCAAGTGGGCCGCGCTTCGCATGGGACGTTACTTGTACGAAGTGTGTAGCCGAGCAGAAGTGGTACTTTTGCAATATGCAAAGTTCGTAGAATGGTCAGGACTAAGTACCGCGGGAGGTAGCAGTGTATCGACATAGCCACAGTGGTCGTGTGTGTGTGTGTGTGCGTGTGTGTGTGTGTGTTGCAGTGATCTCCGTTGCTTTCCAAAGCCATCATGATGCTCTCCCAGGAGAGGAAGCTTGCAAAGTGGCTTGCCAGTGTGCGAGTGCTGCTGCAGAAAGGCAAGCCGGTATGCATTTCGGTTTCTCCCCACTGTGCTATTAAGGTGCAACAATCTCTACGTGTGTCTATTTTTTCATTGGATGCATGTGTAGAGGCAAATCCGATTTAAGTCTGGTAGGTTGTTCTGCCTGCATATCCTGCATCGTCATTGTTCCTGGTAGAGAGTGGCAAATCCCTTCAGTAGCTCGCCGTGCAAAGTCACGGGCGTAGTCTTCGCCGGACCCAGGTGCGTGACCCTCGACTTCAATACTCACGTAGGGTCCGTGCTGAAATGGCCATACTTAGTAGCATTCAAGACGATGCACGGAGTAGGAGGCCATTGATCGTCGCAGGTGCCCTCGAAAGCCATCGAGAGGCACCTCGGA
Organism: Symbiodinium necroappetens; assembly: GCA_905231915.1. Taxonomy (NCBI): domain Eukaryota; class Dinophyceae; order Suessiales; family Symbiodiniaceae; genus Symbiodinium; species Symbiodinium necroappetens. The sequence goes on from CAJNJA010030143.1 coordinate 4,834, forward strand.
GGGATGTGTGGCTTCTGCACCCAAGCAGGCTTAGGGTTCAGGGTTCAGGGTTTAGAGTTCATAGTCTTGTCTAGTTCTACTGAGGCTTTCATGGGCATGGGTGTTTGGACCTACGAGCAGGGATTGTGGATAACAGGTACTGGCAAAGTTTTCGGAGTTCGGGTTTTTGGGCGCAGCCCTAAGCCCTAAAACGCTAAACCCTAAAACCCTAGACCCTAAACCCTAGACTCTAGACCTTAGACCCTAAACCCTAAACCCTAAAACCCTAGACCCTAAACCCTAAACCCTAGACCCCAGAGACCCTGAGCCCTAAACCCTAGACACTAGACCCTAGACCCTGAACCCTAAACCCCAGAGACCCTGAGCCATAAACCCTAAACCCTAGACCCCTAATTAGACCCTAAACCCCTAATTAGACCCTAAACCCCTAAACCCTAAACCCTAAACCCTAGGGCTTCGTTGCCCCCAGCGCCGGACTACAGGGTCCGGTGCTCCTGGGATTTCGGCCTCAATCAAGGCGCCAGGAAGACCGGGGCTTGTCGGATCTGCTCTAGACTCCTAGGCTCCATAGTGGTTCCTTCCTTCTTGTGGCTTATGTTTATGATATCTAGAAGGGAATCCCCAAAAAGGGAACTACGATGGAGCCTATATGGGTAGACTCTCTAGGCCTCAAGCCTCCTAAACATACGAAGAAGCTCCCAGCCACCGGAGAAAATCTGTGCAGGGGTTCACCAGCGGTGCATCTCTGAAGGAAGCCGTAAATCAACAGCGCCCTTCTTTGGAGGATCCCTGGTCTGATGACCAAGGCCCCCTAAACTGCGAAGCCTAAGGCCAAAGCAGGATAGTAGACCCCGAAGCCTTATTCCCCTCACTCAGGCCGTACACTAATACCACCCAAACCATATTGACATGACTAAGGCTCTTGTATAAGTACAACATACTCGGCCCAGAAACCCTGTCAAGCCCTGAGGGGCGCAAGGCTGCTTGACCCTCAACCTCATGTAGGCTTTAGGGCCCCCAAACCCTACACTAGGACAAGCCCTTAGACCCTAAACCCTATAAACCTTGGACCCTAAAACTGAAACTCTAAGCCTTCAGCCATAAGCCCTGAACCCTAAAGCCTTAAACCCTAAGCCTTCAGCCATATAGCCCTAAACCCTAAACCCTTAAACCCTAAACCCCAAACCTCGGGTAACGGTTTCAGGTGCTCAAGCGTCTCTGCCCCTCCTGGCCGAGTCGGGAGACGAAGAAGGCCGATGGTTCGGAAAGGTTAGTTTGTTCGGAGTGCCTTTTGTGTTTAGGGTTATTTAGGGTTTAGGTATAAAAGCCCCAAACCCTAAACCCTTATAAGGAATACTATAACCCTTATGAGGAATACTACGGTTGATGATATAAATCCTGCATGACCCATAATAAGAAATATGCCATAATTCCCATTGTTTAGGGTTCTCAAGGTAATGCAGGATTTATATCATCAACAGTATGGATAATTATTCAGGCTTCTCGATCAAAAGCCCCTGGCTGTGCCGAGGCTTCGGCGCCTGTGGCCCCACAACTGAGCTCCTCCGAGGGACCGCGACCTGACAGTGGCGGTTCAGGCTATGTTTGGTGTTTTTCCGGTATATACACATATATGTAGACACACACACACATATATATATGTATATGTATATCATGTGTATATATATATATCTGTGTGTGTGTGTTTGTACACATGTGTTTGTATATATACCCCCATGAACTACCGACCGTCGTTTTGTATCGTAAATACCGTATTAAACCAGCTTTTCCTGCAGGTCCGGATTTCATTACAAAATCCAACAAAGCCCCAGCTGATATAATGATGTTGACCAGCGACACCAGCAAAATAGAAACGTTTCCTCGGGTCTTTTATTCTACACACACAATTCAAACAAGACAATGGAATTCCAAAAAATCCAAAATATTGCGAACCCAATAATTCTGTAAAGAATCTTTGGATTTTTGGATTTTTGTAGCAGTTGATAACTTCTTATTCTAGTCCGTCATGAGGTTCAAAGATAAACACAATTCAGTCGAATTTCGTGGCACAGTCTTGGGTATACACAGTTCGTTTATTGCGGTGGCGCCTTGTTGAAGTTTGCTTCGTTATGTCTTGAACCGCCGATTTTGTGACAAAGTTTTGGGTGGATTTGTGAGTTTCTGATAACAGCAAAATCATCGTTATTTATGGTGATTTCTATGTCAATGTGTTTTACATATCGAAGAAAGACGGAGGTGGATCATGGGGGGGTAACCATCCATATATATATATATATATATCCGGGGTACATAGTTCGTATGCTATAAGATGTTATATGAGCTGGGGGCCTAGTATCAAGCGACTATTCTAGCAGGCCGCTTGTAGACTTTAAAGGATGAAGAAAAGAGATCCTTTCGTTGACAGCAGGCAAGGCGCACCGTCCGAAGCTAAGCTCAGGCAACCGAAGACCCTGCAGCAGCACACGCAGATGTCCCTGGTGAAAGCAAGCTTAGCCAGGAACTTAAAAACTTGTGCATTGGCATGCCTGCGCCTCCATCCCCGGCTTTTGTTCTTTTGCTGCTCCCTCTGCTCGAGTGTGCGATGTCGACAACCCCAAACCCTACATTACATCGATGTGATTGTTCACCGCCTGATTGGGTGCCCGAGGCTTTGTCAAAGTGCCGGAGCCAAGCCGAGCGCCGGGCCATGTTGCGACAGCCCCTCGTTTCAGGGCGCAGGGTTGATGGCATTGGCAGATGTCATGGTGTTGGGCTTGGGATTTAGGATCAACGGGTTGAGCCTTGAGGCATCCATGGTTTAGGATTTGTAGGTTTGATGAGTTTTCACACTGGTTCTGCTACCACTTTGCGCCCTTACTCCGACCTACTCCCCTCCAAGTTCTCGCATCGTGGTGAAGCAGAGCCGGAAACCCTAAACCCTGTATTGATGCTCTCTTCCGCCGGTTCACTTGCGACAGAAAGGGCCCGCTGCACTTCAAAGAAACATATGTACCCAACATCGCTTTATGCAGAGCTTGCCAGACCAAGAGCGCTTCACCATACCTCAGCCTTCATCTCCATTCTCTCGGAGGAGATTCCGGAATGTCTTGCGATGCGTAGTGAAGGCCAAGATCTATATAGCATTCCTGCTACAGCGATGCACGTAAACCGTCTCGCAATCGAGGCTTCAGTTGGACAATCATCCTGACAAGAATCCTGATGCTTCGGCACCTTGGCTGTGCGAATTGTTGGCCCAGATGTCCTGTTGGTTCTAGGAAAACGAAGCCCTGGACCGAAAATTTCTGCTATTGGGTGCAAATGACATGTTTGTGTGACCGGTTCACTCTGCCAGTAGCAATGTTACATCAGGAGAAAGTTGTCCCGTTTGATTCGGGAAAGTGAGGAGACAGTCGTTGTTGTGTGATCTTATTATCCATGTATGTGTCTGTGGTGACGAGCCCCCCGAAAACGTGTCCAACGGTTAAAGCTTTGGACTTGCTTGGCCTTGAGCCGAAGGAATGAGGGTCGGAAAGGAGACTCTTGCGTGGTTGGGTACCGGAGAGTCGCGGATCCCCAAGGCCGCAAGAACTATGTCATGGTTGTTGTTGTGATCGGGTTTTGAAGTTGTGGTTTTGTGGCAGTGCCCTTACTGCTGGATTTTCGTGTCTGCTCTCCAAAGACAAAAGCAGAGGGCAAGGTTCGATTCACAAAATTGCTTGCAATCCGTGACCATTGTCGAACACTGTTGTCCCCAAGTCATTTTGCCGCCAAACTGTCTTCTAGCGCACACTCTTGCCCTAAGGCTTCAATTCTTAGACCGGGTACTGCATACCATCTTGGGTGTTCCTGTAATGATGGTATATACACCGCAAACCTCTGTTCTGAGCATTAAGGCCCCTATATTACTGCATCCAACAAATCGAGACCGCTCTGCAAGTGATTCCTACACCCTAGACCCTAACCACTAAACCCAAACCCAGAACCCTAGACCAAACCCTAAACCCTAAACCGATCTGAGGCCAGGCCTGTTTTCGAGTACGTGCAGACGATTTGGGAGACTCGGATCGGATTTGGCAAGTGCTGTCGGGATTTAGTGTGTTGGATTTAAGGTTTAGGGCTTAGGGTTACTGTAGCAGCTGTACTACAAAAAGCTACTAAGCTACTACTGGTAGAGATGCTGGCGATCTTGGTAGAAGTGGTCTAGAGTCTAGATAGCACCAGCTGCCGGCAACGTACAGTTTTCGCGAACCAGCTTAGCTTGTTGGGAATCTTCGCGGATAGATCGGAACATAATCACGCTGTCATTACGGCCATAGCAAGAGGTGAAATCTGTATCAGATCTGCATGCAGGAGATGTTGACTTCTTGGCCCAAGAGACGCTACAGGAAACGGAACTTGCTCTCCAACCGGGGCTAAAGTGTTCGAAAAACCCGGATCTTGGCTCCAAGCCCTCAAAGCCCAACTACAGTCCATCAGACCTTGGGGGAATTTGCTTTTCCTAGATGAAGGAACTGGATGAAGGAAAGCTCCGACTTTTGAACCCTTTCTGCTCGATCCAAAGCTGTGGAAAATCCCCCCAAGGTCTTCGTTGAAAGCATGATACAGGGTCTAGAGCTGGTTAAGAGTTCTTATCACGGTTCAGGGTTTAGGGTGTTATAGGTTTTAGAGTTCTTAGGTTGTAGTGAGTTCGCGGGTTATGGTTTCTAGGGTTTGCGGACTGGGAGGTGGACCGCTGTGCCCAAAGCTGCTCATGTCTTTTGACAAGCCCAGGAGAGGGAATTCAAGAAGTCGGGCGAGGCACCCCGCTTTGTGCTGGCCCTTGTCGGCTTTGTTGCGCGTTCGCGTCGTGAAAACCCTACCCTAGACCCCAAACCCTACGCCCTTCTCGCAACTCTAGGCACCTAAGCCCTGACCCCAAAGCACTGAACACCCCGTGAGAGCATCGCAAGCCGTGAAGATTTCCAGCTTATGAAGAAACCGCCCAGACTCGAGGAGGCAAATCACCAGGAGTTTACGGTGTTATAGTTTAGTATTAGGGTCTGGGGTTTAGGGTTTAATTAAGTTTAGGGACTGGCGGATTACTGGCGGTATGGTGTTAGGGCTTGTCGGGTTTACGGGGCTGGGTAAGCCCCATGAAACCCCAGAAGCCTTAATGACTTCAACACGCCACGCCTGAAGTCATTTTTAGCCAAACCCTGAAACACGCCTTCAACCCCAAAACCTTCTCGCCTGCAGCCCGATACTCCAGAAGCCAAAAGTTGCAGCTTCAAGGTCCTACATGAGCCAGTCCGAAGCATAAGACCCCACAGCCCTAACAAGCTTGAGCCGAAATAACAGCCTCCCCAAAACCTGACCCCTGCACAGCCTGAAACACCCTGCACTTGCAGAACAGTTTAAAACGCTTAAGCCTCATCCCTACCAGCCCTACACTATACACCGGCGAATCCTTAACCTGCGCTCCACTTTCGGCGTAGGACGCCGCTACGGATCCTATTTGCAAGCCAGCTGAGTGGCCCAATGCACCGGACGGCAGGGAGGAAAAGGACATGCTCCAACCAACCGCAACCAAGCGAGCAAGCAAGCAAGCAAGCAAGCAAGCAAGCAAGAAAGCAAGCAACCAACCAAGCAACCAAGCAACCAAGCAACCAAGCAACCAACCAACCAAGCAACCAGCCAGAACGAACGCGCAAACGACCAAACAAACAAAGAAGACAGCAAACAAGCACCTAAACAACCAGCGTCTTAATGATTGAGACAAGCAAGCAACCAACTGCACATGCGCATTGCTTGCTCACCGTCGTGTCTTGTTGTTCATTGGCGGCTGAATGTCAGCCCATGCAGAGTCGATGGTGGGCTGTCTAGACGAACGTAAGACGGTGTCATTTTACAGCAGAGGTTACTGGTCTCCTTTTCAGAACTCGACATGAGTAGTTTGGCTTGTTGCTCACGAGATTCCTCCGGGAATCAGACTGCCTTTCTGCCCGAGCAAGACAGTAGGCGCAGCAGAAGGCAGGTATCAGCTCACGGATAGTTGAGATTGCCGTGATGGACGGGCGGACTACCTCCATTGACGCCGTGATCAAAGCCTTTTGACGACCTGAAGGAGGTATGTGTGTCGATACAAAGGCCAACTGAGCAAACAGCTCAGCTCCAGACTCTGCAGCACGATTGTGAAGAGAAAATTCCGAGCTCCAGCAGGAGCTGGCAGAACTGAAGCAGATTGTGGCCCACAAGAAGACCACAGCTACAGCACATGCAAAGCCCCACGTGGAGACGAAAATGTACAGCAACGCCGGTGGCACATGTAGCCGACAGCATTTGACGTCTTGCTTGGATGCACCTTCAGGAAGCTTTGACATCAGGATGCTCCCGTGCTTGGATAAACTTGCCCGCGATCTGGGCCGGCCCGAGCCGAGCAAGCAGAAGCAGAGTTCAGAGAGCTCGAAGACCAACAAGTCAGGCGGGTCGCAACAGACCTGGTGCAATTGGCACGGACAGTGGTGGTACTGGCTGGGGGCTGAACCCGAACTTAAACCCCCCATAAAACCGGAAGGATACCCAAATCCTGAAACCCCAGAACCCTATATTGAGCCTTACAGCCGACTCACGTAGAAGGCAAATGTTATTACAGGTGTTGACCATTGCATCTTTTTTGCCGCACTTGGCTTTGCAGCCATGATTTCAGCATCAACATTGAATGCCTCTCATGCTGCATAACCATCTACATGCATAGTATGCACGCTAAATTTGTTTGGAATGCCCGTTGCTACCCTGTACCACACACATCGGCATAAGAAGCAGATGGAACAATAACACACTGGCTCAGCCTGCAGAGTAAGCAGCCAAATTTCCTCTCTGACCCAAAATCTGGAATCCTGAACAAGCTACAACCAAAGAGCAATTTCTTCCGTGAATCTCACATGCTCCAACTCCTCTTCTGATCCCTTCAGCCACTATGTTGCTTTCGTTCTGGGACATTGGGGTCCCACTCAGCTTTCTGCAGGGTTTCGTGGTGTTGCGAGCCCCCATTATACTGAAGCACCGTCGCTTTTGGATGTCGCATTGGGACTTGCTTTTACACTCCAGCTGCGCAGCGTCATACACAAACAGTGTTGGATCACGCCGTGGGCCTTTGATGCCATGCCTGTCGTCATCACCGATGGCGATGCATGCCTGGCACTCGAGTATGTCGCAGCACTCGATTTTTTCCTATCTATCTCTTCCAGACCTAGATGCGCACTTCAAAACGGTCGGTTTGTAGGCGCTTTGCGATCTAGAAGCTTCTGTGCATTGAGTCTTGCGTATCGGGCAAACGTATCGAGACCTCCAGGGAAGGACAAAGCTAGCACTGTCCACATTAAGTTAGCTACTTAGCTGAAGAGTTTGGTGTGATAGAACGCAACTCTCAACCAAAGATCTCCCAAAGCTTCTCTGCAGGACATGCCAAGCATGTGGCGATTTCGGCTTAAGGCTGGTCTTTCGTGTCAAAGGTTGTGTCAAGATTCAGACTAAATATGACTTAAACCCTAAAATCCCCTAAACCCTATTCTGAGTGTTTTGGGACCCTAAGGTTTCAGTTCCTTTGGCTCACCACTTTCAGGGTTGAAGGCTTCGGGCTGTTGAGTAAGATTTGAGCTTACAGGCTCGATTGGGTTTTGACTTCTGTGTGAGTCGAACCCAAGAGTACGACGTGATGAATGATAGGCTGGCAAACAGGAACGTCAGAACCACGAACGAAGCCGGATTGGTACCTACGGTGTAGCAAAATGTGGCGATCCTCCAAGGTTACAAAAACGAGCAGCACCTCCGCACTCAATGCCGCGGCACGGAGAGGTTCCATCAAGGGCAAATTCTTCGCGCTCCCTCCAGCGGAACATTTCAGAAGTAAGGGCGGGATTTAAGATCTAGCTTTCAGAACCGGTAGCATTGTAGTAGTCTTTGCGGGACGGATATGTATCTCAAGCGGGAGGCTCTGCTGCGGTGTTTGGATGTAAGGCATGTCATGGCAACCCGGCACACTAAACTTCTCAGCTACAATGACCGACAAGCATAAGCCCCATGCATAATGGAATCCCGGGGTAAGGTTTCGCCTTCCATGTTGTGCGGATTTGTGGAGCTCGCGGCGGCCGAAACGTTTCCATGCATGGAAGTTTCTGGCTGTGGAGAGGAACAAGATGTATGAACGAGTAGACCCTAATTCTGCGAACTTGCGCCTGAAAAAAGCCGCGAGAGATTATTGAAACCAGCAATGGCAAAGCACCCTCACTACAGTCTCTTTGCCTCAGGCTGAAGTGCCTTCGTAGCGTAGACTTAAAGGACGTTATTGGTACACGTAGTTTGTGGAATTTGCTAAGTAACACAATCAGACGGCGAGCATCATACATCATGGCCGTGATTCTTACACTTATTCTTATAGTCCTTGTTACTGTCACTGAAATCACAAGCACTTCCAATGGCAAGCATCAGCGCTACTGCTGTTGCTGCTACCACTACTGCTACTCCTGCTACTCCTGCTGCTGCTACTACAACGACGACTACTGATATTGTCACTAGCTGTACCAACGAATACCTGAAGTCAGCTTGCAGGCTGGAGTGTGCCGGGGCCAGTGCCTCAGTGGATTCTGGCCAAGCAACCTGGGAAAGATACTCCTGGTTCTAGGCCAGAAAATGATGAGACCAACATTGTAGCCTCTGATAAGAACAGGGGTATGTGGATAAGGGTCCTACAGCACATCGAGTCATTACGTTTAATCCAAGATCGAGGTCGATAGCTCCAGGGTTTTCGACCGACTCTGTTCAGGTCAGTGCAGTTTTAGCTGGATAAGCACTCTGGGGATATTAAGCAGGCCGGGATCTTCGTGGCGGTACACAGGCAATAGGACTTTGTCGTTAATAGCCCTTCAGTTTCCTGAGCCCCGGAACTTCAAGCCATAAACCCTGAAGCTTGCCCAGAGAACCCAATACACCTTAATTAAGGAATGTACCTTAAATTATAGGGGCCTTACTGTTATTATTTTCAAGGTATATTCCTCAATTAAGGGGTATTGGGTTCTCTGGGTGAGCAACCCAAACCTTCCTAAGCCCACAGACGGCGGCTGGACCCCTGGCGCCCAGTGGCAGCTGCCATGCGTCCTTGCCTCAGAGCTCCGACGGTTCGGAAGTGCGGGGGCTTTCTGAAAGAGGTTAGGGTTTAGGGGTTAGGGTTTAAGGGTTTAGGGGTTTAGGGTTTAAGGGTTTAGGGTTTAGGGTTTAAGGGTTTAGGGTTTAGGGTTTAGGGTTTGGGGTGTAGTCTAGGAGTTCGAGTGGGACAATGAAGTTGGGTGCAAGTGCTGCAATACTTCTTGTCCTTTGGGGCTAGGTCGGACAGTTTCACCGGCTGAGCTCCCATTAATGCAGTTTTTCCCCAGATCGTGACTATGGCATCGTCTTGGGGATCCCGAGCAGTCTCTCAAAGGATACTTGCCAAGCGAACACTAACAGGGTTCAGGGCACCGGGCGCCTTATTTGTGTGTGTTTTGTTTCTGTGTGTTTTTTTTTCAGGGGTGTAGGAGTTTGGGATTCATAAGCCATGGGGCTTGCAGCATCCAGTATAGCGCCCGATACTTTGCCAAGGTCATGTGAATCCTACACCCTATATCCCTAAACCCCTAAACCCTAAGCCCTAGCCCCTAAACCCCCAAACCACTAAAACCCTAAACCCTGACACCCCTGAAGCCCTAAACCCCTAAACCCTTAAACCCCTAAACCCTAAACCCTAACTTTTTAAACCCAATTACCCGGCAGAGCAGGGGCGGCTTCCTCTTCCTTTGGGAGGGCACCTGCTGTGGTCGGGACAGCCCGGGCTTAGTTGTGGAAGCGAGGTGCGTAAGGGTTTAACTGAGGCTTTTGGTATGGTGGGCTTTGGGGCTTGGGGCTATGGGGGTTGGGGATTAAGGTTGAGGGATTATCGGGTTTGGGGTTGTAGGGAAGAGCCTTAGGGATGAGAGGGTAGGATTCCCGGCTAGGACAAGGGATATTTAGGGTTTAGGGTTTAGGATATGATTCCTGGGGGGCCAGGTGGGAGGTGGTACGCAAGACACGTTCAGGGGGCAAGGGAGTCAGAAAGCCTTCAAGCCCCGATCAGCTTCCAGCAGCTAGTTGCCGGGCTCGAGAATACTACTGGTAGTTGGTGCGGAACACCCATCATTCCGCTGTCTGCGCCCATATATCAAGCCTGCCCAAGCACTGACCCAAGCTTGGGAAATGAAACCTAATGCATCGCCCCATCTAAATTGAACACTTAACCTGGGAGCAAGCAACCAGACCTGTCGCGGCAGGAGACATGGCATAACGATGCTCGATGCACGGAGCGGCTTGACTCAGATTGTTTGAACCGGGAGCAGCGACAGCAGTGGTATTGGTGACAGCAGCATCGACAGCAACTGCAGCAACAATAGCATCGTCATCACCACCATCATCAACATCGTCGTGCCATGATCACCGTCATCATCGTCATCATCATCATCATCATCGTCATTATCAATATCATCATCACCATCATCATCGTGTTCATCGTCGTTATCGCCATCATTATCATCAACATCACGATCATCATCGTTCTTGCCATTTGTCATTTCTCTTCAACGTCATCGTCATCTTCATCGTCATCATCATCTCCGTCATAGTCTTCATCTTCTTATTCATCTTCATCGTCATCATGGTGGTTCAGGGCTTGAGTTCCCAGCTAAACCCTGAACCCTAATTAATCCCTAAACCCTAAGCCCTAACAAAACCCTAAACCCCAATTAGACCCTATGAACCCCAAACACTGCTACATTTCAACCTAAAGACTGAATCCGAAGCCCTAAAACCCCAAAACCCTAAAACCCTAAAAACCCTTATAGATCCCTTTAAACAAAACCCTTCACCAGAGAGGCTCCCGAAATGCGAGCGCGCACTGCGCGAGGCCCTGACGCCTTGGAGCCTTCGGGTGAGGGTTTAGGGATTTAGGGTTTAGGGTTTAGGGGTTAGGGAGATGGCTATAAGGGCTCAATACCCAAATAGCGGCTTTAAGCTGAAGAGCTTTATTGCTTACGGGGCTGAGGGTTTGGAGGTTCGGGGTTCAAGGGTTTAGAGGGTTTAGAGGGTTCAAGGGTGCAAGCGTTTAGGTCTAGCCCTAACCCCCCACGTACCTACTATATAGGGTACTAGCGCCCCTAGGGCCCTGCATAATAGGTACCTGGAGGGTTAGGTCTAGGGTTTCGAAGTCGAGGCTTTGCGGAGGTTCGAGGCTTTGCGGAGGTTGTGGCTCGTCGGATTTCGTTTTTTTTTGATCTTCTCGGCTTCTAAAGCACATGAGTACTTTATCCTACCAGAACCTACTTTTTTTGTAGGTTCTTATCATGAACCCTAGTAACTTAGTATGGAAATTTATAGGCACCCTACAAGGAAGTAGGGTTTGGTAGTTTAAGGTAGGTTGATACTTTCAGAGACCATGGTTTTCGTACACCTCCCAGCTCTCCAGAAGCGGATGGCCCACCACAAGCCTCAAACTCCAAGATACTGTAAAATTTAGGGTTTAGGGTTTAGGGTTTAGTGAGCTTTTTCAGGGGACCCAGGGAAGTGCAGACACTCTAACGACCTAAACCTCACAAGCCCGAAGTGCCCCGTACAATTCTACAAAAAATATCGAAAACCAGGCTGACGACCCAGAGCTGGGGAAATCTTGATCCTCTGATCCGGAACACGTACATCCTTACAGTAGAAGCCCAAAAGTTAGAAACCCAATAGCCTCAATCCTTAAGAGTAATGTATAGGGTAATTGTCCTTTCATCCGGTTTACAACTTTTTGTGGCTTACTCTAATCCCACGTCCCGGAAGCCTGTTTGCAGACTCGGGGGGGCTTAGTAGGATTGAAGCTAGGGAAGGATAGCTCCAGAGAGGGTGATACGCAAGCCCAAAGCCGAAGTGATGCCTAAGTCCTACTCCATCATTCCGCAGGTAAAGCCTATAAACTCTGACACCAGAAAGAAGCAATTCATACACCCGGATTTCTAACCCTAGCCTGTAAGTATACATCCCAACCTTGATGCCAAATCCCATGCAATTTTTTCAACGACGCGGATAGTTTCAGCAGCTAAACCCTACCTCTACTCTCCACTGTAGTCTTTCGTTTGGGTTACCTGGTAGCATCCTCACTATAAAGTCGGTTAACTAGACTGGACCCTTTGGGTAGTTTCTACAAGCCCCCAACGCGGCAACAGACCGGCATTGCAGTCGCCATTGCGATCCCAATCGTCGTGGGGTGCAGATGTCTCAGTTCTACAGCGCACCCTAATATAGGGGCCTTAATAGTGACCTATACTATTTTGGGGAGGTTCCATATTATACTTATAGCATTTCCTATGCCCCAAAACCCAATTCTAATTATGAGGGCGTCTACACTACAGCGGGGTTGCCCCAACCCTAAGCTAAGCCCTGAACCCTAAACCCTAAATCCTAAACCTGGACCTTTCAGTGCAATAGCGGGTTGCATGGCTCGTGTGTGTTTTGCAGGTTCTTTTACGGTGCCTATCCGACAGTGGGGCTGGCCACCAGGGCTTTGGAAGAAGTTGTGGGTTTCGGACTGGGTTTGGGCATCAAGGTGTGGGTTGAGGACGCTGAGGGCTGTTCAAAAGTCAAAAGGTTCCTCAGTGGTTTCAAGCCCCACGGAACCCAGAAGCTTCCCCTCCAACTCGAAACCCCCTCCCCTCTGAACCCTTTGAACCCCTAAACCATAAAGCCCTGAAGCCCTAAAGCCCTAAACCTTAAGCCCTAAACCCTAAACCCCTAAACCACTAAACCCCTAAACCCCTAAACCCCTAAAACCCTAAACCCCTAAACCCTGAGCCCCCTTTTCCCATGTGAGCCCCCAAAGGCTCGAAGCAAACTATGCGAGGTCTGTTCCTGTCCCTCCGCTGCCTTTGCCGCAGCTGGCAGGTCGCTGAAAGAAGGGCCGGGATGTTTAATACTATATATATATATACACATGTATATATATATATATATATGTATGCATTTATTGTAGCTATGTGTATGTGAATATATATATATATAATTGTCTAATTATATAATTATGTGTATATGTATATGCATATATATATATATATATTATAGGTCGGACTAGTTAGCAACACCGTCCCCCGAATCGCATGATTTCGTCAAGGTCTTTACAGTTACTGTTGCAACCCCTGCACGACTGCAATACAGCATACTGCACCCAAAAACACCCTGGTGAGCCGAATTGCAATTGTCGTTTGGTTGGCAAGGTGCTTGTGTCATTTTTGATACACCAGAACTACAACCTTAAAGCCCTACGGATGGAGCCGGCGAGACTTGGAAACATGTCATTATCGATTTAGCCTTTGCGTTGGAATTTCTATGCAGCAGGATGCCTGAACTGCCAATCCTTGGCTGAACGCCATCTTGCTTAGACCACACATACGCATGAATGTTGTTACTGAGATTGTACATACATATACATACATATGTATATATATATATACACATGTATGTGTTATGTGTATATATATATACACACACGCACATACTCACATACTGCCCCCAGACCATTGCCTGCCATGGGCAGCGAAAGTCTCTGCTTGTCATGCCAGGCATCCTCAGCCAGCACAGCATCTCCCAATGCGCAGGCTTGGAATCTGAATCTGGTGCCTTTGGCCCGACTGCCTAGGTCCTAGGTCTCTTAGTCGAATAGGGTTTTGGGTTTAGGGGTTTAGGGTTTAGGGGGTTAGGGGTTTGGGTAATAGGGTTTAGGGGCTTAGGGATAAGGGTTTAGGTCTCTTAGTCGAATCCTTCCGAAGTATAGCCCTACTAGCCTACTAAACGCCGAATACGAATAGTATCAATATTAAAAAAACGGATATTGGTTTCAATAGTGCTTAATGATCCCACAACAACATCAGAAACAGTAGCAGCAACAGCAGCAACAACCCCAGGTCAGCTTCAACGTCGTTGCTTCGAAGCTGGGGGTCTAGGATGTTTTCGGAGTGATTTTGGAATGATTCTCTTAAAATCCTGGGATTTCAATAGAAATCTCGGAGATCCTGATTTCCCTAGGAGCGGAGTGATTTTCCAGGACGTTCAGGGTTCCAGACTTGGTGTGGAAGCCGCGGAAGCCGTCCTTGTGCTGAGGACGTTGTTGCTGGAGATTAGGGCTTAGGATTAGGATTTATTTAAGGTTATGTTGAAACAAGAAGCAAAGCAGGGGTAGTATACGTCATTTACATTGTGCAACAAAGGAAAGCCGTCGAAATTTATGCTACTTCAGTAAAGCCGAAAATGGCAGGACATGGAAATGATGCGGGTGGCGCCGGTGACCGTCTGAGTCGAAGAGGGGTGGAAAGGCGATACGCCTTACGTCTTGTGTAAACCTTCCATCTTTGAGCGGTGGGGCGCAGTTTGGGCGTCCGGGAAATGGGGCGTAGGCTCGTGGTGTGCCCCGAGCCCGTCAAGAAGCAAGTACAGCAAGGTAGGGCTGCGGGACGTATGGAGGGCTAGGGATGGTTATATTATCAATCATAGCTTGTCATGGCCCGTGGGATTGTGCAGTGACTTCAACCCTGATGCATTGACACAAACAGCTTACAGTCAGGAGTATGCTTGTTTGCAGGTTGTAAGTGCTTGCTTCCATCCAGAAACTCGTCAACTTCGTGAACTCTAGTACTTCTACTGACGACTGGCATCTTTCGTGCCGCCACCTGCGGCCGCCTGACATGTAAACCCCTTGCTTTCTTGTAGCATTCTGGATCTGAGCCTCCTGGGCATCGATGCAAGGTACAAGAAGGAATCTTAAAAGGCTTAATTAACGCCTGCAGCAGGTGAATATGATGGGATGGTACAGAAGTTAGTGAAGTCGGGTTTAAAGTGGGCTCGGGGCTCCTGTTTGGGAAGCAAGGTTTTGGTCGCGAAAAACTTATTCGCATGACACAGGAAGAACATCTGATGATAGAAAGAATCAAAACAAACGGAACCATAGAAACCAGTCTGATTTGGCAACCCAAAAACGTGGAGATTTCTGCAGCGACTGGCCGTCGTAATGAGGATATCGTTGGCTTTCAACATCTTCAGAAGACCGAAATCGCGAGGCCAGTATACCAGCAGACATCTCGGCACACAGCCAGCCCGGCTGGAATCCGTAGCGCGACACAAAGTCGAGTGCCAACTGAACCCAAGTCGCCTTACAACCCCGATCTGTATCATGGAAGGACCAAATAGGCAATCGGAGGAAACTTTGCAAACTACTGGCAGCATTCTCGGACAAAGGGCGTTTGCCCGTGATCACACCTAGCAAGCGTTCTCACTCGAAAGATTGGAAAACAATTTGGCCTGGGGCACGGAATTGGCGGGCAAAGGCAGAGTACAACTGTTGGAGTGGTTTAGGGTTACGCTCCCGGGGATAGGCAGGGCATTGAGACAAAGGGAGACAAAAAGTTCTTCGACTTCACCCACTCTTACACTACACCCACGACAGTAACCCGAACAAACTCTGGGAGCTTTGGTTCTGAGTCGAAAGGTCGGTTTGCAACGGTCGCTATCGTCTAGCAGTAAGAAAGCAAAATCAGCCCCAATAGCATTCATGCGGTTAAGCGTAATTGACATTACATCTTACTCCTAGTCTTCTGATTCTGCGCAAAGCCTAAGTCCAGAATCCTCAAGCTATCATCCTAAAACCTCCCCGAAGCAACACCCAACAACCCAGACTTGCTTACACTTTACACCCTAAACCCTAAACCCTAAAGCCTATGCCCTAAGCCCTAAGCCCTAAACCCTAAACCCTAAGCCCTAAACCCAAAGTAACTGCTTGGAGCCCCCCGAGGTCTGGGACCAAGTGAGCCAGCCGCCGTCTAGCCAAGGAGGCGGGCGGGTTTAGAGTTTAGGGTTCAGGCCCGGTATTACGGGTTTAGGGTGTAGGCTCGGTATTTAGGGTTTAGGGTGTAGGCTCGGTATTTAGGGTTTAGGGTTGAGGGTTTAGGGTTTAGGGAGAGGAGTTGCTGTAGTGGCTTGATGGCTTTAGGGTTTTAGGTTTTTGGGGGCTTTAGAGGTTTAGGGGTTGTCAAGGGTGCAGGGTGCAGCGCTGCGGGTTTAGGATTTAGCATGCAGGGCTTGAGGTTTAGGATTAAAACGAGGGTTTATGCTGCAGGATTCTAGGCTGTTGTGGTTTAGGGCTTAATTAATAAGAGAGAGCCCTACTCAGTTCCCCAAAGAGACCCGATGCCTGAAGTCCTGAACCTTAGAAAACGAGCTCTGCATCGAAGTCCCGCAATGGACCGTGAGAGCCAAAACCCGCAAGCCTCAAGCTCAAGCACCCTCCACCCCAGACTTTGTCAGGACTTGTTCATAGATGGGCCTGAAACTTGACGCGTCTGAAGAGCTTCTTGTGCAGGCTCGCTGCCATCGCATTGGGGTGGTGCTGGGCACCCAGAAACTGCAAAAGTTTACAGAGCCATAGGCCTAGATCGGAGGATTCGTGCCTCTATTCTCTTCATCATGATCTCCCCATCCCCTCCCTCGCGAGGCATCCCATTTTCGATGAGTCCCCTGCCCAAAACACCACGATCTCTTGAATCCTAGCTGCCTTCTAGACCTCTCTACCTGAAGCGACAGCAAGCTGATTGTACCAGAGCTTCAGCCCCAGAGGCACGTTTGGTTCAGTCGGACTAAGATTACTAGGATTACAGTTAATAATTATTATTTTCTAATTGTTATATTGCTCTTCATACTCAACACCCGTATTGCTACTATTACTAGTACTACTATTGATAATAGGGAGATATCCAGTGAGCTCTAGGCTACTTTCACATTGCTCGCACTTCGATGTTGTCCTCACCTCTTAGGTATTGCAGACAGTAGACATATTCATGTATGCGTGTGTCTATTTACATGCATACATATACATATGTATATTTACATATATATATATATATTATGCATGCATACAAACAAATAGTCACCATGGCAATAGTAATAGCAAGTTGTGAAATCACGATCTTCATACTTGTACTAGCAGCGGCTTTAATAAGTCGTCGTCGTCATCATCGTCGTCGTAGTTGCAGTCGTAGTCGCAGCAACAACAATAGCGACAACCACAACGACAACGACAACAACGACCACAGCTCCGACAACAAGAACAACAATCATTGAGCACAATGTATGCATGAATGATTGAATGAATGAATGAATGGATGGATGGATGGATGGATGGATGTATGGATGGATGCATGGATGTGCATATTTGTATATACATACTGTAGACATTACCCAAAAAATGTCTCTGAGGCGCTGGCTGCAGATGCTTTTCGAACCGAAGTCGCCCCTGGCCCTGCACATGCAGCCGAGGCCAGGGTTGGGGCTTCGAGACTCAGGTCTTCGAGTTTGTTGAGGGGTTTTCAGGCTCAGGGGTTTCAGGATGTCAGGGCTTTTCGAGGTTTTTTTATGGTGTTAGGGTTTAGAGGTGTTTTATGGTTTTAGGGCTTAGAGATTTTATGGTGTTATGGTTTAGGGTTCGAGGGTTTGGGGGGTTTGAGGGTTTCCAATTTTGAGGTTCTGTGTCTGTTGTTTTTTGGGGGTTTGGTTCAGGCACGGCATATCCACCCTAAAGCCTAAACCCCTTAAGCCCGAAACATTCGCAGGATGTTATAGCTGTGGGCTCGACCCCCGGACCCCCCCTCGCCCCCCAAACAAAAGGAGTCCTTAGGGTAGCCCTTATGGTACCCTAAACCCTAGACACTAAACTTCCCTCACCATAGTTCCCGTGAAAGAAGCCGTAGTCGTGACGAGTGAGTTGCTTTTCGAAGACTTGTTTTGTGTGAGCATCGTGGCTCTTCGAAAGCCTGTCTTGTGTCAGCATCGTGGCAGCAGCCTCTATGTGACTGTTGCTAGTCACGATGTACAGTGTGTGCCGGCCTCAGGCGGGCTCCAGACCCTAGTGCAGCTGGGAGAAAGGGCCACCACACTTAAAAAACACAAAAAACTTGAAGCAGTTTCATCGCTTAGTCAGACTCTGCCCTTCTCCACACTCTGCTTGGAAACTCTTCTTTTCGGCTTTTCCAAGGTAGTCCCTCAGCTTGTTTTCCCAGGTTTATGTCGACATCAACCGGTTTGGGCCAGTCATTTGCAGCTACAGACACCTGTGTATTTCGGATGCAGGGAGTTGAGAGTTCTTAAACGCCGCCATGGCTATCCTTTGGATGAATACACGTGTTGTTCCGGTTATAGACGGCCTTGCCCCAATGTGCCGAGGCGCCACGGAAGTCGCAGCACCGGAAGTCGGAAAGGCAAGTGAAAGTTAAGCGTGGCTTCCGGGTTTAGAGCCAAAAGCGCAGTCCTCCTATCCTTGATTAGGTGTTTCTCTGCTCCTTCTACTACAGTATGTTATGTATCCATGCAGCATGCATGTATATATGTATGACTGTATGTAACAATGTATCTGCGCACGTATGTGCGCATGTGCGGGACATGTATGCACCTATTTTCAATCATTCCATTTTCCGTCTCTGTCTCTCTCTCTCTCTCTCTCTCTCTCGCTCGCTCTCTGTGCACTATACGGATGCATCTGGATAAACTACGTGCATGTTGTATCTACACACACCTGACGTGCTTTTTGAAGCCCCGGAGTGCTTCTTGAGGGACCTTTTTTTTTTCGGAACACGAGGATGCCGGTGTTGTTGCAGTGTCTTGGCAATCTTTGCCTAGGGGTTGTTAAGTTATGGCCCTAAGTACTAAACCCATAACCCAAAACCCTGAACCCTAAACCCAAAACCCTAAACCGTAAACCCTGACAGGAATCCGGTAACACAGTTTTTTGCCATGTAAAGGCTAAAGCCCACAGTTCTGAAGCACGTAAGTTGAACATGCACGGCGCCCTTCTCTTCTTACCGGGACTACAGGACTCCGGATTCGAATGTTGCAACTGAAGAAGGCAGCTCTCCCTTCCGAAGGTACCCTACCATACATCTAACTCCGATGACTAAGTGCTCTGCAGGGTCACCTTCCGGACGCAGGCGCGCTGAGTAATCGGAGCTCTGCAGGAGGTAAGGCGACTAGGAGGTTTTCGTGTGTTCGGAGGGTATATAACTTGTGCCCCGAGAATCGCCAAACCTCAAGGAAGCCACTTGCATACTCGTTCAATTTGCAACCCAACTTGTTTTCTCTTCTCTTCTTCTTTTCAAGTCTCTTCTGGAGCATAGGTATTTCAGTCGTGCTTGGAAGCAACATAAGACATAGCTACTGTCCCACAGGCATCCGGGGGTTACGGGACTTCCGTGGCGAAGGAAGCACATGACGTTCCCTGGAGGCGGTGCTTATAAAGGCCCATTCCCCAAAGCCTGCTACAACCCTAAGAGCCCTTGAACCAGGGTTTAGGGTTCCAGGGCTTAGGGTTCAGGGTTTCGTGGTTTAGGTTTTTTTAGGGGTTTAGGGTTTCAGCATCATTGGAACTCAAGTCAAGCTTTCTCGACTGATTGCTTTTGAGGGCGGGTCGGCTCTTCCGCAACGGTTGGTTTGAGTAAGGCGTAGCCCTAATTCTACGAATAGGTGGCTACTGGTTATGACCTTGAAAACTACACTTCCTGCTGCCATTTTTTGTGTTTGCTTATGTAAATCGACAGGTGACCTGATGATAGCAATGACGTTGCTGATTGGTCCCAGTATGCTTCTTAACGGAGCTGTACTTTCTCCTAATTTTCCAGCTACTAGTACATGGAACTGGTACTACCTACAGTTTCCGGCAAGGGGAACCCACAATGCAGACTATGCTTAACTACTTAGGGTTTCGGGTTTAGGGTTTCGGGTTTAGGGTTTAGCGTTTAGGGTTTAGGGTTTAGGAGGATTTTTGTTCCGACGCCTGGCTTTGGCCAGGACTCGGTCCTTGAGTTTTCCACGGAGGCTGCAAAGGTCCAGCCTTCCAAGGACATGCTTTTGCTGGTTCAGGGTTACCAAGCTTTTAGGGTTTACGGTTTAGGGGTTTAGGGTGCCGGGGAATTCCGTTGCGTAAGGATCTATTTGCTTCTTATGGGAATTCCTTGAGAGCTTTCTGTGGCTCCCGATTCCGAAGACTAGACTCCCTGATAGTCTAGTCACTAGACTATCAGGCATTCGGGCCGGGGTTAGGTCAAGGCGTCCTGACAAGAGTGGTGTGCCGGAGCGTATAGCCCGGAAGCCCTGCCAACCAAGTTAAGCCAGGCCTTGTCACCCATGAACTCCAGTATTGCTGGCAACCCTAAACCCAAACCCTAAACCCTAAGCCCTCATCCCTCACCAGAAGTCGCGTTAATCCAACGAGCCGTAGATCCGAATTTTCTGCACCAAGACAGCGCTAAGCTGCCAAAAAGCATAGTTGATCCTCCATGTTTGCTGGATGCTTGGCAGCCTTTTCCTGGATGATGCCTTTCTCCTTGAAGCATCGTAGATTTAAAAGTTCAGAAACTGCTCCAAGGTGTAGAAGCCTACGAAATTACAAGGGTATAGTGTTCCAAATTCGGGTCCCTTTTAGGGGCCTTTCTTTTTTTAGGGACCTAAGATACGGGGACCCTAGTTTAGAGAACTACCCCTATGAATTGCAGAGCACGAAGGATCCCCTTCCTAGAAAGTCGATCATCTCGGAAGAGCCACCAGAGGCCCTGGGGGTGCTGGGGCTTTAGGGCTTAGGGGCTTAGGGTTTAGAGTTCAGGGTTTCGGGGGTTTAGGGTTCCGTGATTCATGGGGTTTAGGGTTGAGGGTTGGGTTGGGTCTCCAGGGGTTTTTGGAGGACGCTTTGTGGGGGTTCAGCGGCATTTGTGGGATTCAGAGAGTTCTGCTCGTAGCTGCTGCGTGGTTTCGAGGGATGCTCAGAGATTGTCTTCGGCCATTACTAAGTGATATGAAGTATGCTTATAGGTTTGGGTATTAAGCCCTAATTATCGATTTTCGGGTGTTGCAGGGGATGGTTCGTCTGGTGCTCCCCGGAGGTGCGAAGGCCGCCGCAACTGTGCTGCAACGCACTGGTGCTTGCTATCAGACATCAGCACATGCAATCGCTGCTATAATGCATCTTCGTATACGTGCAGTCATGGCTCCAGGATGGTTATGTTTGACCGCTCATAAGTGATGTTCGTTAGGAAGCTCGGTTCAATTCCCTCGAGTATTGTCTGATTCACTACCTATAGGCTCCTAAGTAGTTCCTTTTTGTGGTTTGTAGTCTTTTAGATTCCCATTATAAGGTAATCCCAAAAAGGAACTACTAAGGAGCCTATGGGTAGGTTTGAGGCGTCTGAGTTGCACTTTCCCGTTGGGCGGGCACTCGGAGAGTTCCCCTGTCCTAATCCCCAGGTATGGATCATGCCAATCCCAGTATCCTAAGCCCCTGGGCCCTAGACCTTCATTCATCCCCAAAATCATAGATCCTAAACCCCACTAATTAAGCTCTATCAACCCTATAAACCCTATAAACCAAAATCCTTCAACCCTATGCTAATGAAGCCCTGTATATATCGTGAACTCCCTAAGCCAAAATCCTTCAACCCTATACTAATGAAGCCCTATATAAGCCCCAAACTCCCCCAAGCCAAAATGCTCCAACCTCCGGGCCGACCTCGCAGCAACGCCACTCCGGAGGCGAACGCGCCGCGCTCCTCCGTGGCATCGACGGCTCCTAGGGAGCTTCTGACAGCCTTTGCTTGTAGGAGTTGTTTTATTCATCAGGTTGGTTAAAATTAATAGGAGTTTATTCGCACCACTCGACTATCAAATTCCGCAGCTTACTGCAACAGCCGTGGATAACATCCAGCCCCTTTTCGAACTCTAGTCAAAGCAGTGGCTTGGAACTCCGACTGTCCTGAAGATGTCGGCGTCTCCGGATGGTGAACACCTAGAGCCACCTATTAGCGTTGAAGCTGTGGGCCGGATGTGGGGGGAGTGCGGGGGGGGGGGGGGGGGGGNNGATCGAGCGTGGCTGCAGGTTTCGAACTTCGGCTTTGGGGTTTATGCTGGGGTATTTCGCCGTGATCAAGCGGCTTGCATCGAAGTTACAACGGTCCTGCACAGGTCGCATAAGAGTGATGCCACAAACCCTACCCTAAACCTACACCGTGTAGCAGGCATGGAGCCCTAAAGCCTATAATATATATATATAAGTAAATATGTAGTCCTGATATAGGCTGGGATAGTATTGATGAGTCTGTCGGGAGGAGTCCACGATGCCGCCGGCCCCACCTGTCTCGACTTCGCAGGAGNNCTAAACCCCAAACCCTATAAACCTTATATACCTAAACCCTAAACTTTATAAACCCTAAACCTTATAAACCCTAAAGCTTATAAACCCTAAACCTTATAAACCCTAAACCCTAAACCCTCACCCCCGCGGGCCTTCATGGGACCCTTTCGTGTGGGATTTCCTGGCCCTGGGGCCTGATGGCTGGAGGGTTCCGGGGTTGGGGTAAGTCCCTAGCCCCCAAACCCCCAAACCCAAAGCCCTAAACCCAAAACCCCTAAACCCCTAAACCCTAAACCCCTAAACCCTAAACCCACCCATCGCTTATACAGAAGCCTGTCGGGTTAGACGGCTAAAACCCTCAACAACCCGAGCCCTGTTTGAGGTTGAAGGCTGAGGACTTGGGGGCTTGGGATAATGGGGGTTTAGGGTTTAGGGGTTAGGGGTTTAGGGGTTTACGGTTTAGGGTTTAGGGGTTTAGGGTTTAGGGGTTTAGGGGTGGAAAAAGTTTAGGACTTGGAGTTTGAGGCTATAGGAACACGGTTTAGGACTTGGAGTTTAGGGCATAAGCTGAATCTTTCCGCTGGCAACCGTTTGGAACAACAAGTAGAATACCTCCAGCGAAAGCCACCCAAAGCCCCATAGCTTGTAAACGACACAAACCCTTGGTGATCATTCATTTCTTCCGGAGAATCCTGAATCCTTCAATTACTATAATAAACCCTAGAGCACTGCTACTATTCTGATTACTAACGCCTCAATTAGTAAATAGCAGTAGTCCGCAACAAATCCGAGACGATCTTGGCAGTCTGCCGAAAGATTGCACATGTATGCATGTATGTTAGTGTGTATGTATGTATGTATGTATGTATGTATGTATGTATGTATGTATATATGTATGTATGTATGTACCCGGATCGTCCAAAGGCTTTAAATAAGGGAAGCATGCTTACACAAGGGGGTCTTACCATGAACAGTGTTTTTGTACAGTCTTACGCCTCTGGCTTACCATGACAATTGCTCGCTCTTATCGTGCCTGCAGCTGCTTCTTCAGATAGCGGCTTTTGCTGCGCTCTTTCGCACGCGCTTAAACCCCCTATGAACCCTAAACCCCCTAAACCCTCTAAGCCCCCTAAACCCTAAACCCCAAACCCCCTAAACCCTCAAACCCTGCAGAACTGTCTGCAAGCCTTTATGAGGCTCCCAAGCCAGCGCCGACACCTCCCAAAGCTGTTCCGGAGCTTTCCGCAACGCTTCAGTTGAGTTGCTTTAGAGTGTAGGCTTCGGGGTTTAACGTTTAGGGTTTAGGGTTAGGGTTTAGGGCTTTAGGGTTTTAGGGTTTAGGGTTTAGTGGGTTTGGGGTTTAAGGGCTAACGTCCCGTTAGTTAATGCACCGAGGGTCCGAAACTTGCAGCATTTGAGTCGTTGGGGTCATCAACATGCAGGCTTACCGATCTTCTCTTGAGGGCTTGCTCGATTCTGGGCGCATTGGTCCTTTCCCGATGTGCCTTCTGGCTTCATGGAGCACTATCTCTAAACCTCTGTCAAGCTACTAGGAATCATTAGGAGTGGCTACAGGATTACTAACAAGTTTGGGTTGTTTTCCGAAGAGGGTTTTCGGATGCTTCAATTGCAGGTTGTCGGGTCTTTCGAAACAACAGGCAACCCTCGACCGTACTTGAGGTTCAGACGCCATAGCTTCCATCCATGTCTGCCAGATTGTAGCAGCAGGGCTGGAACTACGCCTTAAGTCACATCTCATCTCTGCAGCTATGACATACCGGAGAAACCTTCCGTAAGATGCCAAACCGTCAGCTGCAATCCCACTCTCATCTGGAACCGCCACTGAGTCGTAACCCCGCCTTATTGGCAGAGGCCTTACATCCTCATCCGCTCTTTGACCATGAAGCTAGTATAGTGGCCTTAACAATACCAACAGGGTTTCGGGTGCATATTGTATATAAGCCAGCTATAGAAGCGCCTTTAAAAGGGACTATCAGGGGACAAAGTATCTATTAATAATTGTAGTAGAAGCCAGAAAGTTGAAACATCGTTGTCCTCATGCCCTTGAGGTACAGCCTGAGGAAATTCTAGCACCACTCAGCCCAGATACCATGTTCCGCCATTCTGGCCTTCACTCTACATATATATATATATGTATATATATATACATACGTACATATATATATATAAGAATATGTTTGTATATATATATATGTGTGTGTGTGATAATACGTGTGATTATTATTATTACTAGTGTTAGGATTATTATTGCTACTAACCATACACATACGAAACTACCCCAAACCGACATCCAGGAGCCGGTTCCGGTCCCGGCTCCTGCGGCCAAGCCTTCACAGGCAACTGGCCATTGAAAGTTTCGGGATGGGTTTCGGGTTTAGGGTTTAAGGTTTAGGGTTTAGGGGTTTAGGGTTTAGGGGTTTAGGGGTTTAGGGTTAAGGGTTAAGGGTTTTAGGGTTTAGGGTTTTTTTTTTGTTGGGGGGTGGGGGTTGAGCATGATAAGGATTCAGGACAGAGAGTGCCTGGTCGTGGTAGGTTTTGCTGGTTCAGGGGTTCGGTATCGTGCTTTGTCATTTTTGATGGTTCGGGATGCAACAGATTCTGTTGAAGTTGCGGCTGCAGACAGTCTATGTGGATCAGGTTTTGTTTACAACTGCTGTCAGGATGTTCCAAAGCTTCTGGCGGCTTCATCGAGAAAGCAGCAGAGTAGCAGGGTGTAGACTGCAACTCGGTCACTAGAAATGAACGCATGCCTGAAACCTTGGTACTACGGCTAAAGAATCACCGGCTTGATAAAGGGCCCCTGTGGAGGGGACCCTTGTGGGTTCCACTCTGCAGAACGGCCCAATGAGGCCTAATGGGTTTCCCATTTGCCCCCGTTAGGCCCCGTTGGGCCACAACACGCCCATCCTGCAAAGTGCGAGCCGCAGGGTGCCCCCTAGGCCCTATCAACGCTGTGAAAGAAAAACAACACACATACAAATGGCGAGGAGTTGCTATCGACAAGCTTCATAGTGCGCATGGTGAACGTAGGTTTGGTTTCAGTACTACATCCCGCGAGCTGCCAGGCACCTCCGGCGAAACCCGCTGTGGCCCCCAAGGCCAGCATCGTTATCATGCCGCTTACCCCGTATTATGCCGAAGCCACGAAAATATTCCGTGTGCGGTGTGCAGTATCTTTTCGCGTCAGAATGCGGAAAATCTCGGGTGTAGGCTTTAGGTTCAGTCTAGTGAAGTCGCATGCATTGGACCCGATCATGACCCCGTACATGTCCACGTCTCGGTGAGGTGTTGAAGCATTTTGGATCGCAGCTCCGCTTCGATTGTACAAACACGAACCCAGCATTAGCAAGTCTCATTTCTAGAGAACTGTTGCGCACTTGTTTCCCTGTGCAGTATCTGGTGGTTTGACTACATAGTCGACGCTGGGTGACAATGACAATGGCACTAACAATAATGATGACATAAAGTTCTGTTGATGCTGGACATAGTCATACCACAAGTAAGAATAGCCGCACTAAGAATCATGAGCATAGCAATCATGAAGCCGTCGAAGTTGTCTTCCTCTAGTGGTAGTGAAAAAGAATATGCGCACACACACACACGCACAATGCCAACATCAACAAAAAAAGCAGCACAACCAAAGGAGAACAACAATAGTTCAAGTGCCTCGAGCAAGATAGCCATGCCAGTGAGAGCGTGTCATTAACCTTAACTTCCCGTAGTGGCACGATACTGAATTTGTAGTTATAAGTACTAATTGTCGCGAGCCTTGTTTC
>CAJNJA010030154.1:206-30854 GCA_905231915.1 Symbiodinium necroappetens
CCTAAACTCCTAAACCCTAACACCCCATAGGGTTTAGGGTTTAACCTAAAGTCCTAAACCCGAACACCCCAAGAAGAAACTCAGCAGAAGCCAGGTCAGTCCTTACCCCTGAAGTACGAGGGCATCTTGAAGAAGGCCCGGGCTTCGGGTTCAGGGTTCAGGGGAGTTTCGGGCCGCTAGAGGGGGGGGGGAGGGTTTAGGGTTTAGGTTTCAGGGTTTAGGGTCTAGAGTTCAGGGTTTAGGGTTTAGGGGTTTAAGGGTTTAAGGGTTTAGGTATCAGGGTGGAGGTGTAGGCTGTATGGTTTAGGGTGTAGGGTGCAGGGTTCAGGGCTTTAAGCTGTTTCGGGGTTTGGGCTTACATGGTCGGTGAATATGTCTTGGTGTTTTATCCTGGTTCTGCGAGGCTTCGAGTTTAGGTTGCAAGGCTTGGGTTGGGGTTCAGCGCATGAGTTCCGGCTTGAATGTTTAGCATGTAAGTTGTGGCAGTCGCAAAGCCAGGTCGTAGCACAACTCAGACCCAAAGTGAACCCAGACCACCCTAAACCCCAGACCCTAAACCCCTAAATCCTAGACCCCTAAACCCGTAAACCCCTAAACCCTAAAACCCTAAAGCCCTAAACCCTAAACACTAAACGCAGGGACATGAACCCCCTGATCTCCATCTCCGGCCGAACGTGCCAGAGACGGCTGCAGCTAGTCGCTTGATTTCCTTGCGAACGTGTTTTTCGTTTTAATGGTGTTCTATAGGGTTTACCTGAAACCCCTAAAGACCTCCCTTTTCAAAATCCTTATTAACTGACTTCCTGGTATAAATCCTTAAAACAGGAGGTTACTGGGGGTTTACATAGGGGTTAGGGCGCCCCGAAACCTTGGCAGCGCCCGGAGGTGGACCGATCTGCGAAAAGCTTCGGCTTCGTTTACTGCGCCTCTCCTGCCGTTGTGGAATGTGTTAAGGTTTTAGGGTTTAGGAGTTTCGGGTTTAGGGGTTTAGGGTTTAGGGTTTACCCAGATCTTCCAGCATTCCTAAACTACGCAACATATCTGACATCGTAGCAGGATTCGTAATACAAGTATGACTTGAATTCAAGAGTGTTCCTTAACAGTGTCGGAAGGTCTGTGTAGTAAGAGTACCTCCGCAATGTAGGGTTCTACAAGGGTGCTATGAGGTTGAGTAGGCATTAAACCCTAAACCCTAAATGGTTGAGTAGGCATTAAACCCTAAACCCTAAACCCTAAATAATACGGTCTTGTTTGGGTTTATCCGGCTTAGGACGACTTCGACTTAGTCAGAGCCAGTACTGCTCTTTCGTTTCTACATCTTTATACTGCACCACATGCACAGAAGCAAGATTCTAGTAACGGTACGAAGGCCCAGTATCTTAAGGTAGGTTCTAGCCTGTTAGGGCGGACCCAATGAACCTTATGCCCGCAAAGCTTAAACCCCAAACCCTAAAACCCTAGTCCCTAAACCCAAACCCTAAACCTCAAAACCCTAAACCTCAAACCCTAAACCCTAAACCCTATAGACCCTAAACTCTCAAGAACCCCAAAACCGTAAAAGCCTAAACCCGATAAGCCTTAACCCTTAACCCGCAGACCCAAATCTGACGGCCCCGGAGAGCTTGCATAGGGTTCAGGGTTCAGGGTTTAGAGTTTCGGGTCTAGGGGTTTGGGATTTTAGGGTTCAGGGTTTAGAGTTTAGGGTTTGGGGTCTAGGGTTTGGCGGTCTAGGGATTGCGGGTTTAGGGTTTGGGGGTTTAGGGTTCAGGGTTCAAGGTTTAGGTCTTAGGGTTCAGGGTTCAGGACATCGGGTTCTGGCAGACTTCGGCGCCAAGATTTTTGAACAGGGGCGTCCTTGGCTTTACTGCCGGCTCCAATCGCCCAAAACTGCTCGAAAGTCGGAACTCAACATCCCCAAGACTTTAGCAATCGCCCAGGAACCCCCAACACCTTAAAACCAAGACCCCAAAAGGCCCGAAAACCCCTTGCTTCCAGTGCAGAGCCACACCTGTGTTTGGTCATCTTGCTAATCTTGATCCTCTGGATTTCTAGTGTGGGGGTGTGGGGGTTTGGGGCGGCGGGGGGCTTGGTCTTCTTGGTCATCTTTCCCCATTTGCACCACTTGCCCTACATGTTTCATGTGGAGAGGCAAGATGAGCAAGATGACCTTATCTTGGCCCCCCCCAAGTGGACCAAGACGACCAAGATGACCAGACCGGGTTACCCCCAACCCCCCCCCCCCCCCTGGAACAATGCCCGCGCAAGATTACCAAGATGACCGGTCAGATGGCACGCGTGAGTGGTTCCAGTTTCCTGGCGCAGTGTTCCATTGCTTCTTCCGTGGCATGCTCAGACCCCTAATCCCTGCCACAGAAGCCAAGGTTTGACATTACATCCTAGCGCTAGGGTTCAAGCGAACCCCCCATACCAATTAGGTTGGTTGAAGGCGCAGTTTCCTGAATAAGGTTTCAGGAAATTTAGCAAACGCTCCACCTGAAGCAACTAGCCCGGAAGCAGCCTCGAGCCAACACCCACACTCCCGAAATCCCAAGCCCGGCGTGTCTTGTTTGCGCTCATGCCGGAACCACCCGTGCCTCCGCCCAACTGCAAGGCAGCGACGCCGGTCGCGCTTGGGACGGCGACGTCTACGTGTCGGGGAAGTTGCTCGACGGTCGGGGGCCCAAGACCGCTTGCTTGCTGCTTGCTTATGTGGAAGATCAGTGCATTGAACCCCAAAAGCCCTAAAGCCCTACAGCCCTTAAGCCTCTGAGCCTCCCCGTCCGGCTGAGGACACAAGGACCTCTGCGTAGGGGACAGGGTCCGGTTCTCTGCCAAGGCTGGGAGCGAACAGAGATCCTTCATGGTTGTTTTTTAGGGTTTAGTTGGGGTTTAGGGTTTAGGGTTTAGGTTGGGTTTTGTTTTGGGTTGAAAGTTTAAGGGTTTAGGGATTAGGGTCTAGGTTTTTTTGTTAGTTTGTTTGGGGTTGAAAGTTTGAGGGCTTAGGGATTAGGGTCTAGGGATTTCGGGTTCTGTGTGGTTGTTGTAAGAGGTTTCTATTGGTGTTCGACGGGGTTTCGGAGGGGTTTCGGGCCTGTGGGATTCAAGGGCTTGCGGTTCGCTGTTTCAGTAAAGCCATGAGAGGCAAAGCGAACTTATTGAAATACTGTTGATGATATAAATCCTGCATTACCTTAATGACCCTAAACTATGGGAATTATTGTATGCTCCCTATACTGGGTAAGGCAAGATTTGTATCATCCACCGTAGCTCGTCCAAAGCAGCAAAGCAAGCGACAAGTCCTTTTGACAATTTTGTAACATCGTTCAAGAGGCCGTGCATACAAAGGCAATGGACACCCAAACCCCAAGCCCAAAGCCCCAAAGCAGCCACAAGGCCCTGCGCTCACGGGCCATAGAATCTTGGGTTTGGGCTTTGGTTTCATTGGTCTAAGGGTTCAGGGGCTTTGGGGCGTTCCGCATCGTGGTACGCAAGGAGCCCCGAATCCGAACCCAAGTTGAGCAACCGCCCAAGCTCTATCCTAAGCCCAGGCGCCGGCGTACCATAGCACCCCAGGCACAAAGCAGACAGACCGAACTGGATAATCCTAAACCCTAAGCCCTAAAACCCTAAACCCCTAAACTGTTTCTGTCTAGGCTTAAAGCAATGCAATCACCTGTCTGCTTCTACTCCCGAGAGAGAGGGTCCCTTAAGGAAGAGGGCCTGCGGCTTAGCTAACCCTAAACCCCGAAACCCTTAAGCCCTAAACCCTTAAACCCTAAACCCTTAAACCCTTAAATCCCTACACCCAAAACCCTTAAACCCTAAGCCCTAAACCCTTAAATCCTACACCCTAAACCCGAAACACTTATTAAATCCTACACCCCAAACCCTAAAGCGGAGAATCTATCAGGTCGGCAACAAGGGGAAAGCCGAAGCCATGCAGATGGAGCCGGTAAGGGAGGTCGAGGAGGAGGAGGAGGTGGAGGTGGTGGCTTTGCTCCAATGGTAGTTCTCTAAATTTGGGTCCCTGGTAGTGTCCTTTTTACAAGGGTGCCGTACAATTTTTGGGACGCCCAAAAGGACCCTAATTGAGAGCATTTCAACGTTGAGACTTGTAGACCATGTCACCGGTACGCAAAGTACATAGATGAAGAACCCTGATTAAGCCCTCCGCCCCACGCTCAGCAAAACCCGAAGACAGCAACAAGGCAAAACTGGCGAGTATGATTGAAGTCGGAAAGACTCATAATTCATAATTAATCGTATCCCGGTAGTCCTTATTGATACAATCTCATTGTGTTCTACACCAAAGCAGCTCTATTCACAATTCTGCAGGCCCCTACAATTGCTTCAGTTTGGTGTTTGGCGAAGGGTTTCGGGGAGGGGTCGAGAGTCAGACGTTCGGCTTTGGGTTTTAGAGCTTGGGGTGTATCTCTGCGTTCGGTGAGACTGGGGGGGACGAGTATGTTGCCTTGGAACAAATTAAATCTCTCGAGCATTAGCTGAATTTCTTATGTTCTGATTCTGTGCGATAAGTGTTGATATAGATTCCGAAGTTCGATTACGCCCATTAGCTGTGTCCCTTCCTTCGAATGCTACCTGCTTCGTGGCCAATGATGCTGCAAGCATGAATTCCTCGAGTTTGTTTAGGGTTTAGGGCGAGGTTGACGGTTTTGTTGCAAGCATCTAGAGAGATCAGGCAGCACACTTGTTTGTTTTTGTGTGTTTGTTTGCTTGCTTGCTTGCTTGCTTGCTTGTTTGTTTGTTTGTCCGATGTAAAATCGCAGATAGGCGGTGCAGGCGTTTTTGGGGTCCAGTCGCATGTTTGGTACCACAACCATGACGATGTCGATCGATCCCGCAGTGCACGGGCCCCGTCCCTGTTACACTCGCTACGGAATATGAAGACAGCCTTGGGATCCTTAAGTTATCAACTCACCTCCCAAAGTGGGTTCTTTTCAAAGGAACTTCATTTAAGCAAGTTACCAGAGTGGGAATCTATAGTAAATATCAGGGTGCCTTACTATTATGGTAACTTAGACTCCTTGGCAACCGCTTGAAGAACCAGCATGTAACCCTAAACCCTTAACTCTAGAACTCTAAAATGTCGCACATAAACCCTCAAGCCCCTCCTCGCAGCCTCAGCTACTCCCAGGATGGGCCTGAGATGATCGGCACCATCAAGTCCTTCGATGAATCTTCAGGTAGGGTGACTGGTAGGGTTTCTATCAGGTTTCCGTAAGGTTAGCATAGGGATGCGACTATAGCTTCAAAGACTATGGGGTTTCTATCCAGGTTTCCATAAGGTTGCTACATAGGGGCTACCAAAAAATAGGTTTACACGGATCCGCTTCGCGTTGAGGAGTTCAGGCTTTCGGGTGAGAGGACTGGCTGTCTTCGACCAACCCGCAAATCTTGAACCCGGAGCCTGAGATGCTGAGAGGGCAGTTCTCCAAATTAGGGTCCCCTTTTAGGGTCCTTTTTATGAGTGTGCCGTACTATATTGGGGGGACCCCAAAAACAACCCTACTTTAGAGAACTAGCTAAGAGTTGACGGTTGTTGGTTGTTGGGTTCAGGGGTGTTCCTCATTCCCAGCCTTACCTGTTACAGGGTCGGTGGGTATTTACTTGGAGCGGCCGAATAGTCAGCAAGCGTATGCCCTTAAAGTCCCTATATAACTATACTCGACTGGACTGTACCATGCCATACTATCTACTGTATTCTCCTTTCTCAAAACTTTACTATATACTCGGACATGCCCCCGAAAGTCTTGTTCTAAGTGCTAAGCCCCAACTTCCCTAAACCCTAAACCTAAACCCTAAACCTTAAATCCCAACTTCCCTAAACCCTAAACCCTAAACCCAACATAAGATGTGGATGGCTTCGGCGGACATTGCTCTAGCCTTCGAGCTCCTCTGCTTTCGGTGTTTGGCTTGAAGTAAAGTCTACAAGATTTAGGGTTTAGGGTGTAGGCTTCCACCCCAGCGCTTCGGGTGTAGCGTTTGGGGTTAGGGTTTAGGGTTTAGAGCTTTGGGTTTAGGGTGTAGGGTTTAGGGTTTAGGTTGTAGGGTTTGGGGTTAGGGTTTAGTCAGGGTTTCGTAAACGACCTTCCGCCCGAGTAACCCCAAGTGCCCCTAAACCCTACATCCAACCATGCCCTGCACCCAACCAGCAAACTTCAGATGTCTTCTGCCGTAAACCCTAAACCCTAAACCCTAAAAAATACCTAAACCCTGAGCCCTAAACCCCCCAAGAACAACCTAAACCCTAAACCCTAAGCCGCTGCACGCCCTGGAAGGCTACGGCTTCATCTGTGGCACGCGGATCACCCAGGAATATGGCCGGGGCCCCTTCTTTTGTGGGTTTTCTTTGGTGTCGCTTTTGCGCCCAGGGGCTGTTGGGTTTAGGACTTCTGGGTTTTGTAGGGTGCAGGGTTTAGGGGTTTAGGGTTTAGGGGGTTCGTGGATTCCATTCAGGCATTAGATTGTTCATGATTGTTTCGAACGCTCCTGCGTGGGTATAGTTGGGATCACAGGTACAGGCAGTGCAACAGTAGCTTGAAGCTCGGATCACCTCCCTATCCAGCTCAGCTTCTTTATAGAAGTGGAAGCTCACCCGTCAGCCTAAACCCTAAACTCTGAACCCATAGATGTCAGGGTCTTGGGTGATCGGGGCCGATAGGGGTCGTCGTCGTCGTCCTCGTCCTCGTCGTCGTCGTCGTCGTAGTGGTTTTAATCGTAGTGACTGTGACAGTGATAGTGATGGCTCCGCACACTCAAACGGGAAGTTCTCTAAAGTAGGGTCCCTTTTTAGGTCACCCAAATGGTATGGCACAAAAGGCACCCGAATTTAGAGAAACCCTAAACCCTAAACCCTAAACCCTCAACCCTAACACCCACAACCCTAGGCCCAAAACCCTAAACCCCTAATTGCCTAAACCCCTAAAGCCTCTCCTGCTCCTGAGGTCGGGATGTCTTCCTGCACCGAAAGCAGCTCAAAGCCTTCAAGGTCGGTGGGAGCCTCAGCGGGCTAAGGACCTAAGGTCTTTTTAGGGGCTTAAAGTCTGTGGGGTTTTGGGTTTAAGGGTTTAGGGCTTAGGGTTCAGGGTTGTGGGTTTTGGGGTTTAAGGGTTTAGGGCTTTTAGGGTTCAGGGTTGTGGGTTTTGGGGTTTAACGGTTTAGGGTTCAGGGTTTAGGGTTGCAGGTTTTGGGGTTTAAGGGTTTCGGGTTCAGGGTTTAGGGTTGTGGGTGTTAGGGTTTGAGGGTTTAGGGTTCAGGGTTTAGGGTTGCGGGTTTTGGGGTTTAAGGGTTTAGGGTTCAGGGTTTAGGGTTGTGGGTGTTAGGGTTTGAGGGTTTAGGGTTCAGGGTTTAGGGTTGTGCGTGTGACCCGGTTTAGGATAGGGCGTATAGTGCTTAAGTTTCAGAGTTTCGGCGTCAGCAGCCATCTAGTGACCTAGTGTCTTAGCATTGTCGGTGCTTTGCTGGGGAACTCCAAAGCCGCGGAGCCCCAGGGCGCTGATTCCCAGACCTTCCAATATCACTTAATTGAGGAATAGACCTTAGACTATAGAAAGATCCCTGATTTGAGTTAATGTATATTCAGGGATCCTGGCTATAAAATACCAAAATATACCATGCTTGAACACTTTGAATTATTGTGATCTACTACAATGGATGTAACGGATTTCCATAAATTGAGGGAGTTTGGAAGGTCCGGGCTTCTCCGCTTGTCACATGGACCAGAGTATTACTTCTGGGCTCAGGGTTTTAGGGTTTAGGGCTTTAGGGTTTAAGGGCTTTAGGGTTTTAGGGTTTAGGGTTTAGGGTTTTAGGGTTTAGGACTTTAGGGTGTACTGTAATGGTTTTAGGGTTTAGGGCTTAGCATTCAGTTTTTTTTGAAATGGGAGTCATTCCACTACCAAGTGTCCTGCGATTCATGTCGCAGTCAGGTGATGTAAACAGGGTCTCGTACGCTTTTGAGTAACGGAACCCAGAGTTCTGAAAGAGAATCACGCTCTCCAAGGATGTTTGCATGGCAGTTGCCAGCGGAAGGGTTGAAAGCACCGAGTACGTAGGTACCTGGACCACAGCTTAGGGTGAGGGTTTAGGCTTAGGGTTTTGTACAGTAACAAAGCAGGTCAAATTTTGGGGGAGTGTGTGATCCTAAGGTCCGACGCCTGGGACTAGGACAGACTACCCGAATGATCATAATCCCTTCCACTGCCAATGCAGCTTTGCAACGAAACCCACCTCGGTGTCATTGAGCAAGGCTGTTCAATCACTTGAATCATCAGTCCCCCGGACCGAGCACACAAAACAATACACCCCATAAACCCAAGCCCTAAGCCCTAAACCCTAAACCCTAAGCCCTAAACCCTGCACCCTAAACCCTTAAGGCGACATGGTTCAGTTCAACGTGGTGAAGAGCCGCCCGGGAGCCTGCCCGCTTTTGCAAGCAGTAGGCATCATCTGGTGGGTTTAGGGTTTAGGTGTTTTGGGGTTGAGGGTTTAGGGTTTAAGGGTTTAGGGTTTAAGGGTTAGGGGTCTAGGGTTTAGGGTTTAGGGCTTAGGGGGAAAACTTGTAGTTTGTGGCTTCGTCATGATAGTGGCAGCAACCGCAATCCAGATGTTGATAGAGATAACACTAGAAACCCCTAAACCCTAAACCCCTAAATCCCTAAACCCCTAAACCCAAAACCCCAAAACCCCTAAACCCTAAACCCTAAATAGCGGGTTTAGAGCTCAGGCTCATAGTCGAGATTGCTTGCCGCCTTGAAGTGAGTTTTGTTTGTGTCCTAAATTACGATTGATGATAGAAATCCTGCATTAAGCAGAATAAGGAATGTACCATAATTCCCACCGTTAAGGGTCCTTAAGGTAATGCTGGATTTCTATCATCAATCGTATGGTACCCAGGTTTCCTTGCGATGCATCTTGTGGTGCACCTGTCTTGGTGTAGCCGGTTTGTTTAGGCTGTATTACCAAGATGTATGCAGAAGCCCTAAGCCGTAAACTTTACCCAGAACCCGTGCTATCTCAAAAAACTTCTGTAGCCGCTTCATATAAACTCATGTAGAGGCCCTGTAAAATCCCTAGCTAACCCTTATAAAACATCTAGACAACATTTCCGTCGTAGAACTTTAGGGGCTCGTGGGCAGGTTTTGTGTGTCTTCCTGCGTTTTTTGAGGTTATGCCTTCCTATATACGAAACCCTCTAAACCCCTAAACCCCTAAACCCTAACCCCTAAATCCCTAAACCCCTACACCCTACACCCTAAACCCCTAAACCCCAAAACCCTAAGCCCTAAATCCCTACACCCCTAAACCTTAAGCCCTAAATCCCTAAACCCCTAAACCCTCACAGTCGCAGAGTGAACTTCAATCCGAGGCGATGGGAAGCCCCAGGCCTGCTCCTGGCCGCCCAGGGCTTGCTTGCGTGGTGCAGGGTTCAGGGCTTTGGGTTTAGGATGGATGGATTTAGGGGTTTAGGGGTTTAGGGTTTAGGGCTTAGGGTTAAGGGTTTAGGGCTTACGGTTTAGGGCTCAGGGCTAAGGGCTAAGGGGTTTAGGACTTTGGCATTTTATGTCTAGCATGGTTTATTTCGGGTTTGGGATTAGGCATGTAGGGTTTATGAGCTTAAGGTTTTCGGTCTAGAATGGTGTAGGTAAGGCTTTGGATAATAGAGTTTCGGGCTTAAGGTTTAGATTATTGGGTTTAGGGTTCAGCAAATTCGTGCTGAGGTATATAGGAGCTAGAACAGGGATGTTATTAGTAGAAGAGGTTCGCTATGCAGAGGTTTCGTGTTCAGGGTTTACCTATATCCCCAAACCCCCAAACCCTACGAAATAGTAGGTTATGACCCCTTTAACACAGGGTCTAACCCTTACAGCGGTAGGTTTTCGGATGCCCAAGTGAGGTTTGGGGGTTTAGGGCCCGAGTGCACAGCCCTTTCAACGCCCGGAGCCTGAGACTTCCACTGGCTTTCGTCCAGGCATCGAGGCTGCGCGAAGCTCCCGACGGAAGTGCGCCGGGGAAGTGGAACTGGAGTCGTGAACTGGGCTGGAGTCTGATGCTTAATATGGGTAGTTTTCTAAATTAGGGCTTTGAGGCTCCTTTTAATAAGGGTGCCGTGCTATATTGGGGACACAAAAAGGGACCCTAATTTAGAGAACTACCCATATAGGGATCGTAAATACTATTCCACTGCGGTCCCCAGTAAAGCGATAGTCAAATAGGTCCCGTAAAAATTTTTCAGGCTCGTACATCAGGGTTGCAGTGCTATGTATGTGCTTATTTCATGTATACTCTTGGGTAGGCACCGTATTTGACCTGCTGCGGTCTCACTCATGACCTGTGACCGTTTGATCACCCTGTGCTTGTCCTTGTTGTTGTTGCTGTTGACGAGAACCCCAAACCCTAACCCCTGAAACCCCAGGCAAAAGCAACCCCAAACACGAAAAGCCACAAACCCTACACCCTGACCACGAAACGCCTATGTTTCTGTTGCATTTCCCAGCTTACTTCGGGGTACCTCGAAGCCTCTGCACGCCAGGGGAAAGGAATCTCCTCCCATTTGTCTATCAAGGTCCCGACAAAAGCCCCTACAACACTCCCATACCGAGACCCTACAATGTAGTACTTTGCTTGTTTTCTGGTTACCTTGGTTTCTTAAATTTATTACAGGATCCCAACTTTTAAATAGGTTATCCAAGAAAGGTACTGCCTTCTAGGGTCCGGGTAAACTGGGTTTCTTCAATGCCGAACATTTTGGTTTGTCACTGGGCGTTGGCACTTCGACGTAGAGATCCCTTTGCTAAGGAAGCTTCTCAAGGTTACGTATGTTTGAGGGGTTCAAGCTTCCCACCCGTGCCTGCTGCAAATACCAGTAAACGCGCGGCTGCGGCCACCAAAAGACGTTGTTGTTTGTTACCCTGGGGCTCCAAATAGCCCTTAGACCCCAAAGTAGGTACTATTTGTATACTTGGAGCCCCAGGGTTAACACAAGGCACATCTTAAATCTCGTGCCCGGCGACTCGCGCAAGCCTGGAAGACAGCTTTGCCCCTGGAGAGGTAGCAGCCAGCCAACAGAGACACTGGCTGCCGCTGAGCCGCCACCAAAGCAGGCTGCATGAGCGGGGAGTGTTTGGGTCCCTTCTCTTATATAGCCCTAAACCCTAAACCCCAAACCCTAAAACCAACTTAAAGAGTTTCGGATCCACAAATGGTGCTAGAAGTGTTATGACGAGTCATAGTTGCCTTACCTACATTTCGAGAAAGAACTTAGATACCCACCGTTTCAAAAGAGCCTTGACATCTAGACCTTCACGGTGCTTTACCGGTTGGAGGGTCTACCCTAAACCCTAAACCCTAAACCGTAAGCCTTAAGCCCTGAGCCCTAAACCCTAAACCCTGAACCCTATAAACCCTAAACCCTAAACCCTAAATTCGAGTTCAGGGGTTTCAGGCTGGGCTTCAGGCTCTGCGGTCAATGGCTAAGCGTTGTAGGGGTTAGGTTCAGGTTTGGGGTTGAAGCTGAGGGTTTAGGGTTTCGGGTTTAGGGTTTTGTGCCAGTTTAGGCTTTAGTTTAGGGTTTAGGGTTTATAAATCTTTAACATGTTATCAAGGTTCAGGTTCAGTTTTTTGGTTTGGAGTCTAGGGTTTGGATTTTAGAGTTTAAGCTGTAGCTGTAGGGCGTGAGGTTTAGGGTGTAAGGGGACTTCGTAAGGAGGTGATAAGTAGATCTATTGGTTCACCAAGTCTGGCTGTTGTGTATGTATGTATGTATATATATATATACATATATATATATAAGTCGGAGAGTCTGCTTATGACCTCCTTATGTAGTCCATTGATCATTTCCTAGGTAGTACTAGGGAGACCCCTTAAAGGGGACCTTTCCTAACCCTACTTCTGGCTTTGTTAAGCGGGACCTGATTCAGAGGGTCTGTTTCCCCAAGGGTCCCCCTAATCCTAACTCCTATCATTTAAGGAAGGACCCTAAATAAACCCTAAACCCAAAATAGAGCAAAAACATCCTCAGATATTTTCGGAGCCTTTAAGGACAGCATCGTCATCCAAGGTTTCGAGCAGGGGCTTCGAGCCGTGCTTTTAGTGTTAAGGGGGGCTGAGGGTTCAGCGCAGAAGTTGTTGCAAGGATCGTCCTGGCTAGATAACAGCCATGCCAGGGCCTGCATGATCAGAGGCGCAGATCCGGTTTTTCTGCATAGATAGACAGATAGATAGACACACTGTTAGCTGACAGTCGCAGGATTAGTAATCAGGTTTCAAGAACCCTTCCATTCCATTCTTGCCTCCAGACGAACCCCCACTGCCTTCTCACTATCTGGACATCGAATGTTCAATCCCAGGACGAGAAGGAGGTGTTCCTGGGCGAGATCAAGTCTTTCAACCCGATGAATGGTAGCGGGCCCGGTGGGCGTTGAAGGTTGAAGAGCCAGGGGTTTAGGGTTTATCGGGTTTTAGGGTTTAGAGGTGATTTGTGCCGGCGCTCCGGACGCTATGATGCATAAAGGGGCAGTAGAAGTCGCAGAGCGGTTCATGGTGCCTGTAGTGGTTCAGAAATCTTGTCAACGATGTCGGCATAAGCCCTATGCATGAAACTGTGGTAAAACCCTAAGCCCTTTCTGGGTCTGACGAAGTAGAGCCGAGTGTTTGGTTTGCACGGCCTGGATCCCCTTTCTGCAATGGCTCCTTAGGGCTGTGATACCCTAAACCCTAAACCTCTAGACCCTTTATGAAAAAATACCCTAAACCCTAAACCGTCTGTTTAAAAGACAAACCTAGACCCTAAACCCTTAAGATGGTTTCCGGCCTACGTTCAACCAACGCATTCCCGACGCCCGTCAAACCCAGAGCCCGAACCCTCAACCCTAGGGCCACAGGGGTCTTAAATCCTAAAACCCAAATCCCTAAACCCCCTAAACTCTATTCCCTAAACCCTAAATCCTACAACCCTAAACCCGAAATCCTAACCCCCAAAGCCTAAAACCCTAAACCCTAAATCCTAAGCCCCAAAGCCAAAAACCCTAAACCCTAAATCCTAAGCCCCAAACCCTAAAAGCCCTAAACCCTAAATCCTAACCCCCAAAGCCTAAAACCCTAAATCCTAAGCCCCAAATCCTAAAACGCTAAACCCTAACTCGAAACCCGGAGTTCCAAAGTGCCAGAGCCGAAGACCGAACCCAACCCTCAGCTGAGAAGTTGATCCAGGGGTGAGAGTTGAGGGTCTAGGGTTTATAGGGTTTAGGTTTATAGGGTTTATAGGGTTTAGGGTCTAGGGTTTATGGGGCGAGAGTTTAGAGTCTAGGGTTTACGGGGTTTAGGGTTTAGGGTCTAGGGTTTAGATTTTAGGGTTCAGGGTCTAGGGTTTATAGGGTTTAGGGTTTAGGGTCTAGGGTTTATGGGCTGAGAGTTTAGGGTCTAGGGTTCATGGGGTGAGAGTTTAGGGTCTAGGGTTTATAGGGTCTATAGGGTTTTGGGGTTTAGGGTCTAGGGTTTCTAGGGTTTCTAGGGTTTAGGTCTAGGGTTTATGGTTTAATGTTT
The DNA here is from genome assembly GCA_905231915.1 of Symbiodinium necroappetens. Taxonomy (NCBI): domain Eukaryota; class Dinophyceae; order Suessiales; family Symbiodiniaceae; genus Symbiodinium; species Symbiodinium necroappetens. Next base: position 13,770 of record CAJNJA010030154.1, read on the forward strand.
ATACTAGGTAGTACTAGCGAGACCCCTTAAACGGGACCCTTCTTAACCGTACTTTCTGGCTCTCTTGAAAGGGACCATATTGAGAGGGTCCCCCAAGCTCGGGTGCCGAAGCCCAGATCCTAAGATTCCAATATCCCTGAAGATCTACCATCACTAGTATACCAGTATATTGCTGTACCTTATTTCCAAGACCCCTGAGTTAAGGCATATACCTTAACATCATATCAGGATCCTTTTTATTTCCTAAACCCTGGTCTATTCCTTCATCAGGGGATGTGGGAAGACCTCCGAGCCTGAGGCTACGGTTTCATCCATTGTGGCGCCCTCTTCGACCGCTTCAAACGCGACGTCTTCCTCCATGAGTCCGAACCTGGGTTTAGGGCGTCGGGGTTTAGGGTTTAGGGGTTTAGGGGTTAGGGTTTAGGGTTTAGGGCATTGGGTTTAGTGTTTAGGTTTGAGGTTTTAGGGTTTAGGTTTTAGTGTTTAGGGTTTAGGGCACAGGGGTTTAGAGTTTAGGGTTTCTTTCTTTGGGCTTAGGACAGGTTTTCTCCTACATCTGTTCTAACGGTGCTTTCTGGTGCCTTCTCGGGTTGCTTGCGGCTTTTCTAGGACTAATTACGGACTGCAATGTAGGATTTACCGTAGCGAGTAGACACGACTTGCATTTGCTGTTTGGCTATGGCGATTGCTGTTGCGTTGACATGCCATGCCTCTGGAAACTTGAGTGTGCCTTGGGCGTGTGTTCGGTGACGTAGTTTACGGAGTTCAGGGAGTTTAGGATTTAGGGTTTAAGGAGTGAAGGGTTAATGGAGTTTAGGGTTTAGAGCCCTCCGCCAAGAAAGTGTCCAGCAGCCCAAAGATCACCGCACCTACGAACCCAAATCACCTTATAGCGCACCAGCCCCCGGCTCGTCCCAAAAAGACAACCAAAGCCAAGCAAAGAAGCAACACACCTGAACAACTTGTACATAGCTGTTTCGGAAACATACAGCATACTCCGAACACGTCCTACGCACCATAGAAGCCCCTAGTCCTTACGCACTACAACCCTTGGCCCTATGCGCCCCAAGCACCGCTCACATTCCGCTGCTGGAACGCCCTGGCAAGGTCCCAGTTCGAAGGGCTGAAGGTAGGCGACTGCCTGGCGCCTACTTGGACCACCGGAGGGAGAGTTTCAAGAGCTTCATAGAGACGCTTGTGTTTTGGGCCCAAAAGGGGGGCTATGAAGTGTTGCAGAGGAGTTCGAACAAAAAAAGTTGAGTTTTTCGGGCATGGACTCATCATAAAATGTCGGCCTTGTTCAAGTACATGGAGGAGCTGTGGTCTCTGTCTGCTCTGGGGATTCAGCTTTTCGTTGTCATGCCCAGGAAGCACTGTCAGTGTCTGCGGTTCAGGGTGGCAAGATTGCAGAGAATAGCCCGAACACACCTTAAATGGTGAAAAATGCAGGAGGTGGCTAGGCACGGTAACCTAGGTGAAGCTTAAAGACAAGCTTGCGCTAGTCGGCTTCAGCAGGCCTTGTTACCCTTAAACCCTAAACCCTAGGACCATGAAGTACTGAAGCTCCAAAGCAGGATTAAGTGGAAACATCAAAGCAAGCCAGCCGTCAAGCTGTAAGCCGACGAAACCCTAAACCCTAAACTAAGCCCCAAACCCCAAACCTAAACCCTAAACCACTAAGCAGAGGTGTGACTTTCGTCATCCAGATGAAGAAGGGAGCACCGCAAGCTTTGGAAGTGAAGCGGGTGGTCTTTGCCTCAGCTCCTTTTAGGGCTTATGTTTAGGGTTTAGAGTTTAGAGTTTAGGGTTGAATTAGGGTTTAGAGTTTAGGGCCGTTTAGGGTTTAGGGTTTACGATTGACGAGGTCCACTTACTTTGGAAATATCTCCCTCCCACAATCCCTTTCAGTAGCAGTATAGTACTCAAGATGTCGCTGGAATCATCTTAACTCTTAACCATATTTCCTTCGATGCTGCTTCCCTGCTCGTATATGCTAGTTGTCCTTTGCTACAAAGCATTCGGATCATTGTTTATGTTACCTTTCGTTTGTTACTATCACCTTCGGTAGTTTTCCACATATGTCACACACCAGCGATGGCTTTAATTTACTGAATATGTATACACATATATATATACATATGTATGTATGATATATATATATACATATATATATACACATACCCACATACCGTTACGTCAACGGTTGGCGGATCTCAGAGCTGAGGTGTACTGAAATCTCTAACCTAATCGGTGTAGTCTATCTTTGCTTCTCGGTTCTGGATGGTGGGTGTCCCGCCTTGCATTCATGTAGCCTCTCACTAGGAAGACACCGTTGACGAAGTCGTGTCATGGATAAGAATGTAGAGCAACCAGAAACTACACAGCAGACACGAACCGGAAGACCCTGCTGTCGAAGCCCTTTCATGGATGAGACTGTAGAATAAACAGAAGCTGCGCAACAGATGCATGGGAGCTGGGATCTAGGTTTTAAGATCTAGGGCTTAGGATAGGATCTACGATATTAGGGATTTTGGATTTAAGGCTCAGCATATAGGGCTGAGGATGTAGGACTTCCATAGGATTTAGGATTTAAGATCCTTGTAGGATTGAGGACGTACGATTTGGGATTCAGGATTCTAAGCCTCCAGCACTCGCCACGAATTGGAACCTCCGTTAGGATTTAGGATGCAGTTTCAGATTTAGGATTCGAAAGTCTCCAGGATTGGTCGCATTTTGGTAACGCGAAAAGCATTAAGGTTAAAATATACATGTAGGTAGCGAAGGTCTTGGATGTTTAGGTTCACTGTGTATAGGGTTTATTGTTTAGCGGTTTAGGGTTTATAGTTGTAGGTTTACAGTTCTATGGGGTTTAGGGTTACTTGTTTTGAGCAGACCCAAGAGACGGTATAGGCTTCGGGTTTCTGGATTGCTTAGCACAGGCTTTTGTATTCGACCGAATTTACACGTGGGTTTTTACAAAGGCTATGTAGTCTCTCCTTGGTTGAGGTCTCGTGTTGGTGTTTAGCACTTCGAACTTGCTCGCGCATGAGTTGTTTGTTTTTTTTGCGTGTGGGCTCGTTTGCAGATTTCTGCTTCGGGGTCGTTGTGTAGAAGCAAAGCCAAGAACCACGGCCCGACGCATCACCGCAAAACCCTAAACCCGAAACCCAAATCTCCTATATACACCCCAAAACCCCGAAACCCCAAGCCCTAAACCCAACACCCTAAACCCTAACCTCCTAAACTCCTAGACCCAAAACCCCTAAACCCCTAAACCCCAAAACCCTAAGCCCGAAACCCTAAACCCAAAGCCCAAAACCCTAAACCCCTAAACTCCTAAACCTGAACCCCTCAACTCCTAAACCCCAAAACCCTAAGCCCTAGGCCCAAAACCCAAAACACTAAACTCCTAAGCCCTAAACCCCAAAACCCCTAAACCCCTGAGCCGGGCGTTTGGAGCTGGCGTGTCCTTACCCCTACGCTAAGCATTCAGGCCCCCATCATCAGCCCTGACGCACCCTACCAAAGACCCTTGCAAAGGTGGTTCAGTCGTTATGGCTCCCCTATCAAAACCCCCTAAACCGTTTAGGGTTCAGGGTTTAGGGTTCAGGGTTCAGGGCCTCAGCCCTACCGTCCTCTTTCCCTCGCCAGTCCAAGAAGCTGAAGGGCACCCAAGCCCTGCCTGTGTCAGCGCCGGCGGGCGAGGCGCAGGCAATCTCCGGGGCTAGTTACCCTAGGGCTCCAAGTATACAAATAGTACCTTTGGGGTCTGAAGTCTGTGAATAGTACCTACTTTGGGCTATTTGGAGCCCCAGGGTTGGCTCTAGTCAGACTTTTTTCTCGGGAAGGTGTTGTAAGTGTTTGAGGTTTCGGGATTTGGGTGCAGCCATATACAGTTAGAGTTTAAGATGGTTTCGGAATTCATTTTGCTGTAGCTTAATGGGGTCTGGGGATTTCCTTGGGCTCTTTTTTTGGGAAAAGCAGTTTTTAGAGCTTTCAGATTCCATGCAGAATTTTGTGCAGGATTTTCTCAAAGTTTTTTTTTAAAACTGGGCTTCAGATGAATCCTACACACACATCCTATTCTAGCTAGTACGGCCCGTGCAGTATTACCTGAAACCATTTTTGTTATTCCCTGAAAGCAATGCCCTTGTACACAACATGTTAAAGGAGCCTTTCCAATGAACCCGAAAGCGAACCCCACAATATGACAGTAACACCTCAAACCATGTTCTGAGGAACCAGGCTCCTACATGAAGCCCACATAGCCTGTATCCTAAACCCTAAACCCTAAATCCCTGAACCCTAAACCCCTGAAACCTAAACCGTCTCCCTTGCAATCACCCCTGCAAGAACCCTCACATGGATCCTCAAAGGGGCCCCACTCTACTTTTCAACTGCCCCTTAACTACCGACACCCTATAAATCTAAACGGAGCCCTTGAGAAAGACCCCATACAAACTATAAACCCCTGAGACTCCAAATTGCCCATAGTAGGTACCATGTCCCTAGGGGCTGAGTCGGTAACCTTTAACCCTTTGGGGCTTATATATAACCCTGCCGTAATTGAAACTTTTTTGGGCAAGGGTACTCAGCCCCTAAGTTTCTAGACCTTAGACCAAAACATTCTATACTATTTTCGTCTACTTGGAGTCCTTGGGAAGCCTAAGCCCCTAAACCCCAAAACCCTTAACCCTAAACCCTAACCCCTAAACCCTAAATCCTAAATCCTAAACCCTAAACCCTAAACCCTATATTATGCCCTGAAGCATTGACTTGGAGGATGCTGGCGAAGCTGTTGCGGAGGCCGATGGCGAGGCTCATCCCGAAGCTGGTATTCGGGTTTAGGGGTGTATGGGTTCAGGGCCGCTTAGGGTTTAGGGTTTAAGGGTTTATGGATTTAAGATTTAGGGCCGTTTAGGGTTTAGGGGTTTTTGGGGTGTAGAGTTTAGGAGTTAGGGGTTTAAAAATTTAGGGTTTAGGGATGTTCAAGGTTTAGGAGTTCAGAGTGTAGGCTGGCTTAGGCTTTTTGATTCTCTTGCAGGAGCTTCTTGTAAGGCTTGTCGTCAGCTTCTGCAGGAAAGAGGTTCGTAGGCACTTAGCCCTGGCGTAAGTGGCCAGAATAAAGGGTTTAGGATTTATAGGGTTTATAGGGTTTACAGGGTTTATAGTGCTTCTAGGGCTTATAGGGTTTATAAGGTTTAGGGTTTAGGCCAAATGCAACGGCCCATGACGCTATGAGCTCAAAACTTTAAAACTCCAAAGCGACGAGGGTTGAGCAGAAGAAGGGTTAACAGTTCTTGACGTACTTCAAGCCTAACAAAGAAAGCGCGACACTCGCACGCCGCATTTAGAAGGTGGTTGTGGAATGTTCAGCACAAGAGGAAGCATTTAAAGTTGCAGAGTTATACTCTCGATACTTTGACATGCACACCCAAGCCTTGCTCGATCATTCCTCAACAGTTGGCTTTCCAGTCATTGCAAAAGTTTGTTGATTTGGGCTCCTGTCAACAAGACAGGCAGTTGGAGAGATGTTCACTCCATCGGCAGTTTCGTCTCTGTCTAAACATATACATATATGCATACATGCATACATACAACGCTTCATACATACGTATGTTTTTCGAGACTAACAGTATCTCTGTATCATGTTTTCTGCTACATTCTACACTGTCCTTGCTGCTCTGGGCCTGGGCTTTATTACAGCTTGAGGCGTTTCTTCACTGGCATGCTTGAGGATCTTTGGTGTCCGTTCTCTTGTGATTATCCTCAGCTCGGTCGGCTACTAGTCCCGCGCGCCTCTAGCCTCTTGCGTTTAGGCTTCCTGGAATCCCCAATGGGCCTTTATACCCCCGACTATAGGATACTCGTTTTTGTGTTGACTTGTTTTTCGTGTAAAGGTACGGCACTCAAGCACAAAACCGTTTTGACAAAACCGCACACTGCACCCTGAAACCCTAAGCCCCAAAACCTAAACCCCAAGCCCCAAACCCTAAACCCTAGACGGTAGCCCTTCCTGAAACCCTGACACTTCCGCCCGAAGTCTGCAGGCGGTGCCTAGTGCGGACGAGCAGTCGAAGTCCCAGTTGGCGAGTCGATGGTCATGGCCTTCCCTCAGCATCAAAATAGCCCGAAAGCCCTACACAATAATGCCCAACAGCCTTATATGTAATAGGGTCTTTGGGCCCCAAAGCCTTAAAATCTGAGTCCTTTGAGGGTAAGGCTATTAGGTTCAGGCTATAGGAATGAAGACTTGTGATTCAAAGTTTCGCGTGTGGGGTTTCGTCGTACCTAAATAGACAACGTTTAAAGTCGTTTGGGTGTACGTATGTGTGTAGAAAGTCAACAAGAATAATTAGCAGTCAATATGTATGTAGTATGTGTGTATGTATGTATGTATGTATGTATGTATGTATGTATGTATGTATGTATGTATGTATGGGAGCACCATCAATCCTTATGACAGGGATCAGGATGGAGCTTGGCGATGACTTCGAGAGCTCCAGGCTTAGCGCTGGGCTCTGTCCGGCGCAATGACCCTCCCCCGAAACATGGAACCTTCATAGATTTTTCTCAACACCGGCCTAGGTGGAACACCCTGAGTCCCCGAATTGTGTCCGGCATTTAGCTCAACCCTAAGCCCTAAACCAAAAAGATTAAACCCTAAACCCCAAACCCTCAGCCCTAAAGACTAAACCCTAAACCCTAAGCCCTGCTCTCCCTTCTCGGCCGCACGCGGCAGCTTTGTGAGCTGTCCCTTCGGAACGCTGGCACTCAGCTTTGGGTGTGGTCCTTTCTCCTCAGAGATGCGAGTTTCCAGATAAAGCGGACGCCAACCAGCACGTATAGTTAAATAAGTAAGGTGGATATAGCAAAATGCATATACAAATGCATATATGAGCTATGAGTCAATAGAAGTGCATCATACATATATATATATACATATACACATACATATACACATATGTATGTATGTATGTATGTATGTATGTATGTATGTATGTATGTATGTATGTATGTATGTACGTATATCTATAGAGGCAGTAAAAAACTGAAGTGAAACTATCCGCTTGTAAGAGTCCTATTGTAGTAACATCATACTGTTGACGATATAAATCCTGCGTTACCTTAAGGACCCCAAGACTATGGGGAATTATGGCACAGTCCTTATTATGGATCCTGCAGGATTTATATCATCAAAAATTGGCCTCTGCCTACCTTGCTGCCCGAACTCCGACGTCCTCGTCCCGTCGGAAAAATCCCAAGAAGAAGCCGTAAGCTTCTCAGGGCCCCGGGGGCCCCGAGCTGCAAGCCCTGCTTTTGGGGTTGAGGGGTTTTAGGGTTTTAGGGTTTAGGGTTGAGGGTTTTGGGGTTTAGTGTTTAGGTTTTAGGGTTTTAGGGTTTAGGATTGAGGGGGTCCAGGGCATGAAGTTCCTCCGAAGCCTTTTATGCAACTAGTGTTGGGACCTTAAGAACTAGAGCAGGGTCTTGGCGCGTCTTAAACCATAGCTATGACGGGAAGAGTCCATGTACTCACACAATATATACTTTGGCCCTCAAGAACCTCTGTAAACGAGTACTTTAAAGCCAAAGTATATGGGTGGTTTTCTAAATTAGGCTTCCTTTTGGGGTCCTTTTCATAAAGGGTGCTGTAGGGGACCTAAAAAGGGACCCTAATTTAGAGAACCACCCATCGTCTATACAAGTACATGGACCCTGAGGGCAACAGGAGCCCTAAGGGATGGAAACCCTAAGCCTTAAACCCTGAACCCTAAGCCCGAAACCCGAAACCTTAAATCGTGTTCCCAGATCGAGGCCCGATCCAGAGGAGTGCGCCAAGCAGCCGAAGCCTTGATGTGCACACGTTACGAAGCAAAATAGTTTTTGAGCCCTCTTTTGTGTTGTGTGTGTGTGTTTTAGGGGTATCGGGGAGCTTTTGGGCTGGTTTTTGCAGGATTCAAAGTGCTTGTTGACTTCAGAAGCTGGGGTTTAGGAGTCAGGTTGTCAAGGCTTTGGGTTTAGGGCTAGGATCCTGGAGTTTAGTGTTTAGGGTTTAGGGTTAGGATCGTTGAGTTTAGTGTTTAGGGCGGTTCGGTGTGTCTGTGGTTTGGCGCTTCAACGAGAACAGGTTTCTTGTGTGTCCTTCACAGCACTCACTGCTGCTCTCAGGCACGCATGCGTCTCGCCGTGTAGAGCTTGAACAGCGGCTTCTCATGGCTACGCCTTCGGTCCCTATGAACAGCAAATGCTACAAAGCTGTCAAGCTGTAACTCTGGTACATATTTCTTTACTATTATAGCATACCATTGAGGCAACAGCAGCATGCCCAGTCATCCTACAGACGACGCGCTTGCTGATCAGGCCCTTCCGCCGACCTTTGAACCGAGACCCTAAACCCTGAACTCCAAACCCAAAGCCCTATAGAGACCCTAAACCTCTGAACCCTTCCTTCACGCTTTGTTGAGGGCCCCTTGAAGTTCCTATTTGCCCCACGACATGCGTGAACATGCTCAAATTGAGGTCGAGAAAGCTGCTTCGGGCGGGTGCCTGAGTGCAACCTGCATCCTCTTCAGCGAGTCATCCTTCGTCTTGCTTTGGTTCCGCAAAATGTCATGTTTCACATCTCATGGCATGCATTGTGCACACGCAGGCTCCGCGCTTGCCTGCAGAATCTCAACGACCACGATGGCAGCAATGTCTGCGTGTCCCCGGAACCCTCAACTAAACCCAAAGCAGGAACCTTGAACCATAAACGCTAAGCCTGAGCAGTATGCCAGAACCTACAGACCCGATTAGAAAGCTGCAAAGCAGAGGCCTGCGCCTCACAGCGCACAGAGTCTGTGCAGGACAGCCTGGTAATTCGGATGGATTTTACAGTAGAAAGGTTATATAGGGTCTTAATCGAGATGTATGTAGGAACCTTGATAGGCTTCCTCGAGCGGGTTCTTTTCAGGGTTTTCCTGGCTTGTAGGGTTTAGTATCTCCCCTTCGTTGGAACAGGGTCTCGGTGATTCTATTCCAGCAGAACCTCAGAATTATCTTGGAACTATACATTAACATGATAAGATATCCCTAAGCCCTAAACCCCCAAACCCTAAGCTCTTCGAGTAGTTTTTTCAGACCTCTCGTCAGTCCAGGTTTCGTGGGCCAGCGACTGCAGGTTGGAGATGTAGTGTTTAGGGTCTGTCTCATGTTCAAGATGTCGGTGTAGGGTTTAGCCATTAGGGCTTATTTTCGGAGTGCCGTAAACCCTAAACCCCATGAGCCCTAAGCCCTCAGCTCCCTAAACCCTAGTTGTCCCTTCAACCAGGCTTCCATATTTTCTTTTGAATGCGGCTTGAGGATTCCCTAATATGACAATATGAGATGGGGGCGGGTCTGAACAGTTTGCAACGCTAATCCTGAGTTTGCTTGTTTAAAGTCTGCTCTGTGAAGCATAACCAAGAGGGTCCATCTACACTACTATTATGGAGTTAGGCCCCCCAAAGCCATGAGTAGAATGGTTCTTGGAAGTCTCCTTCCAAAGTGGTAGTATCTGTGGACCCCTCTGGGTAATATACCCCCAAACCCCATTCTACTTATTCAGGCCTGTGTTACATCCTACCCAACGCAGCTTCCGCCCTAAGTGCGAGGTCCAATAAATCGAAACAACCATAGGACATCAACATCGATTATCGGTTCAGGGCTCAGGATGTAAGGTCTAGGGTTTGGGGTTTAGGAGCAACCTTCCTGTCTGCCTGGAATGAAGGAATTAGGAGCCCCCCCCGCCCCCCGAAGCCACTCAACTGCAGCCTCCACGGGGGCTTGAAGAGGTGGTTTAGGGTTCAGGGCATCGTACGAGATTATTATAGGGGGCCTAAATAATTACCAATACTATTTTGTGACTCCTCATTATATCTATAGTATAATTATATCTATAGTATAAAAAATGTACCTCAAAGCCTTATTCTAATTAATAAGGTCCCTACAGATTTCAGGAAACAGCTATACATGTCATGTCGATAGCTGCTTCACTTTGACTCCTAGTTGGATCACCCTCGGCCAGCTCATTTGGATCGGGGTTTACGGCTAGGAATCGGAGCATGCATCTTTGTGAGTGAGGACATGCTGGATGCTCTGGAAGCTGGCGCAGAGGCTAGTGCCGTGGAAATTCTTCATGCTTGGGAGTGACTATGTAAGCAAGTTTGTATTGTGTCTTTTTTGGAAGTACCCTACTCCCTAAACTTAAACACCTGAACCCTACACCCAAACCCCTAAGTACCCTACCCTACAGTAAGTGGCAGTGAACTGGGGTTACCCCAATCTTAGCCTTACTTAGAGCCCGCGGGGAAGAAGCAAAGCATTCCCTTAAATCAGGGACCGCCGTCAACCCTACGGGGATTAGGATCGGGGCTTAGAGCTGCAGGCTTGAGGGTAGAGTGTAGGGGTTTGGGGTTTAGGGTTTGGGGTTTGGGGTTTAGGGTTTAGGGGGTTGGGGTTTAGGGTTTAGGGGGTTGGGGTTTAGGGTCTAGGGTTCAGAACTTTAGGATATACTTTGGCCCTAAGGTACCTGTAGAGCGCAGTAAGGCAAAAAGAAGGTCTTAAAATCAGTACATGGACCCCTTCGGAGATTGGATTACGTGCAGTGCAACTATAGTTCGCTGGTTTTTGCCATATAGTTACACATCCAGAGCCCCAATCACTGCCACGCTACCTTAAGTACTCCAAACTCTAAACTAGGAAATCGTTTCTTGCCGAAGAAGTTCTGGATTCTGCAAGAGTTTGATCACCGAAGGTACTAGACCCCTGAGTCACAAGCCCACCTCCTCAAGCATGACTGTAGTTGGCATCCTAATATTAAGGCCCTTAGGGTTTAGGTTTTAGGGTTTATAGTTTAGGGGTTTAGGGTTTAGGGGTTTAGGGGTTTAGGGGTTTAGGGTTGAGGGTTTACGGTAAAGGACAGGGGCTTTATTACTCAGGGGTTTACATCACTCGTGGACCGATCAACCTACAGATCGTGTTGACTGCTAGAAGCCGTACTCCACTTCATCGCTAATTCCTCAAACCTGCAATCCTCAACCTCAAAGTTCGTAAATCTCAGCCCGCAACTCACCTCAAAGCTAGACTCATTGAGCATCCACAGGTCCACGCCCGAGATGTCACAGGTGCACGGACTCGGGGCTTACCTCGCTGTCCCTGAACCCTAAACCCTTTTCCTGAATGTACAAGTCCTAAACCCTAAACCCTAAACCCCTAAATCCTTTTCCTGAATGTACAAGTCCTAAACCCTAAACCCTGAACCCTAAACCCTAAACCCTTTTCCTGAATGTACAAGTCCGAAATCCGAACTCCCATGCTCGAAGCCTGTACAAAACTCCCAAGCTTTAGCTGAGAAGCCTCAAATGCCAAGCCGCGAGCGAAGTACACCCTAGAGCCCTAAACCCGAACCCAAAAGCCCTAAACCCTGAGGCACTATAAATAGGTCGGTCACCTTGAAAACCGTAAACCCCAAGGGGTTTTGGGATGTAGTTGGGTTTAGGCTGTAGGGCTTCCGGGAGTTAGGCTGCCTTTTGGCTTGGGGATTTTCTTAGTGCGAGGTTATTTTTTCCAACTTCCTTGGGGTCACAGTCTTTCGGCTTTTGCGGTGCAGGGTTCATAACGTTGTTGAGGGTCGGGGCAGTGTTTAGGGTTTTTACATGGTTTTACCAGTCTGGATTGATGGTGTCATATCTTATAATCATCCTAAGCCGTAAACCCCAAACCTAAATCCTAAACTCCAAGCCCTAAACTCTGAACCACCGCCCCTAAACCGTAACCCGCCCGGAAGTTTCGCAAGGTTCACAAAGATTGAGCTGCTGTTATGAGCCCATATGAAGTAACTTTTTTTGATAAGAAAACCCGATGATTTGCAAGATATTCCCAGTATGGCCCCTTAAATGAAGTTCCTAAACCTTAAACCCTGAACCCTAAGCCCTAAACCGTTGCCGCCTTCCTCGCCTACTACGTCCTTGCCAGAAGTGGGCGCCCTGGCTCTGCCTCCTGGGTTGTTTGCTTGGGCTTCTCTGACACCGGGGACCTCTGGGACCTCTGGGACCCCTGGCACTTTGAACGACTGAGCCTCCTGTTTCTGGGGTGGACGCTTCTGCAGACCCTGGGGTGGTTGCTTCTGAAGTTCCTCGTGTACCTTCACCTGCTCGCCATCCTGGTGATGAGCCGCCTAGCGTCGGGGTGTCCACCGCTACAGCGGTGCCTGGAGAGAGTGTGGTGCCTCCTGTCCTGGTTGTCGTCGTCTTCTGAACCCGCCGCTACTGAGGGGAGCTAAGCCTGCTGTGTCGGCCTGTCGAAAGATGGGTCGTGCTTCGGTTGCAGTGTGCTTTCGACCTGTATAGCTCTGGGTCGTGCCAGTTTGTGGAGTGTTTTCGATCCTTAATAGGGGACCCTAATATAGTACCCGAAATGGTAGGATCCTTATTACCTTATTATAAGGACCCCGAAACAAGGCACCCCAATTTTCGGAAAGTCCCATGTGGAACTTAGTGCCTGGCACTTTGGGAGTTCTGGTGTAGACCCCTATGAGACAGGCTCGCAGCGCTCATGTGTGAAAGGCCGATGCACCCTTTAAAAAAAGGCCCTACACCCCAAACCCTAACCCTAAACCCTTAACAAAAAACCCTAAACCCTTAACAAAACACCCTAAACCCAAAAGCCCAAAACCCTGGCACTTTGGACACACTAAAAAAAGGCACTAAACCCTAAACCCTAAACCCAAAGTGCTCGGATCCTGAAAGCCGTAAGGCTGGATGGTCCGGCGTCAAACTAGAAAGCCTAAGCCCAGGTTTTAGGGGTTTAGGCTTTTTATATAGTGGTTTGCGGGGTTTAGGTGTTGTTGAAAAAGAGGTTTAGAGCTTTAGAGCTTCAGGGTTTTTGGAGGTTTATGGTTTTGAAACTTTGGTGGTTTAGGGCTTTAGGGTTTTGGGTTTTTTAGTGCTTTAGGGTTTTGAAGGTTTAGAGTGTTGGGGTTTTAGGATTTTGATGTTTTGGGGGGTTAGGGCTTAGTGTTTTAGGGCGTTAGGTTTTCAGGATTTTTATGTTCAGGTCAGATCATCCAAACTCCCGTCATACAGGAATATACCTTAACCCAAACTAGGGATCCCACGATAATTTAAGGCGTATTCCTGGAATTTCTGGGCCCGTCATAAAGGAATATACCTTAAATATACCTTAACCCATACTAGGGATCCCACAGTATTCCTCAACGGATATCGGAAGTTCTGGGCAGGTCAGAATGCCCTGATGGTGTCGGCCTTGAACATGAGGGGAGCAGAGAGGCCAGGAGTCGTTTCGGGTTTAGGGGTTTAGGGTTTAGGGTTTAGGGGTTTAGGGGTAGGGGTTTAGGGTTTAGGGGTATGTTTGCCTGTGCTATTCCGTACGGTTCGATCCTGAACTACAACATGCCCCCCAGACCCGATTGAAAACTTCAGGCCCCCGACGACAGGGTATACTTGGTTTACCTGCATCCCATAGGAGCCCGCCTTCTTGCGTCTCATTGTTGCCATTCCCCTCTATATGTCAGCCAAAATAAAGGTAACTATTTCGGGCGGCAGGTAGGGGTTAGTGTTTTTGGTTGCGGGAGCATTGAGTTTGAGGTTTTAGGATTTAGGGCTTCGAGCTTTCGGGCTTCAGAGTTCAGGGACTTGGGGCTTTAGGCTTTAGGCTTTGTTTGGTCATGCGCGTTCTCCTTCCTTAGATTGGTGGTGATACCATGAGTATTGACATCATTGCACGTTTCTGAACACCCACTATATCCCGTCCCACGCCCTACACCCCATCGCAGGAAGTGTCGCTTGCTGCTGGAGCACAAAGCTGACGTGAACTTGCCCTCGGACCCAAACGGGACCCGAGAGCGATATTTAAACAGAGTTTCGCTATCTTTGTTCATTCTTCGGGTTTTTGAGATGAGTTGTCTTTGTTTTTTGGGGTTGGGGTGTAGAGTTCAAGGCTTAGGCATTCGGGCCGGGTTGAGGCCTTATTTTCGGGTTGTGCATCAATGCCACTGAGGAAGGTCCAATGACCGGCATACACAAGGCAGAGGGTTCAAAAGTTTAGTGTTTAGGGTTTAGAGGTTTAGAGACCCTAAACCCTAAACCCTCCAAAAAAAAACCCTGAACCGAAGGTCTTGAAGCCCACTTCCCCATTCATCGTTCAGGCTAGGGTTTAGGGTTTAGGGTTGAGTTTAGGGTTTAGGGACAGGAATTGATTTGGGCATTTCCCTAAGCCAGGGTCCCTTTTTTGGGTCCCCAATATGGTACGGCACCCTTATAAAAGGGATCCTAAAATAGACCCTAGTGTAGAGAACTACCCATTTGCACAAAATTGACTGTGAAAAGAACTGCTTCAGGGTTTAAGGATTTGGGATTTCGGGCTTGATGGCTGCCGCCCAACCCGAAAACCTAAAACCCTAAGGCCCTAAAGCCCTTAACCCTACACCCTAAATCCCTAAAGCCCTAAAGCCCGTTTAGGGTCTAAGGTTCTGGGTTTAGGGTTTAAGGTTTAGGGATGTTTAGGACATGGCTTGTTGACAGCAGCTGGTCGAAATTGAGAGAGTTTTGGCACATCACCCTGGAAGGAATAGGTTTGGGCGGTTTTGGCCGCCTTGAGCGGCCTTTTGTGTGCATGTATGTATTTATATATATATATCTCTCTCGCTCTCTCTCTCTCTCTGTGTGTGTGTCTGTGTCTGTGTGCATGTGTGGGATGGTTCCCCCGCAGTCGGGCCACAGCTGCCTTTCGGGGAGCACCGAGCATTGGAGCATAAATTTCGCTCTGCGGTGCAACATCACAATCATCGCAGGGATCCCCAAAGATCCCAAGCCAAAGCTTAATCTCAAACCCTTTGATTATCCCTTAACCCTAGACTTGGCCCCCCAGGCCCTAAACGTTAGACCCTGAGCCCCAAACCCTAGAGTCTAAAGCCGACCGCAAACGCTTTAAGCAGTAGATCCTCTGCTTCCATTATGCTTCGGAGGACCAAGACGACGCTGGAGTGGACGAAGGAGAGGATCAACCCAAAGTTCGCAGCTTTCTTGGAGGCCCATAAGCTATGCTACAAGGGTACTATTGTTCATGATATAAATCCTGCATGACCTTCAGGATCCTACACTATGGGAATCATGGTATATTCCTTAGTATGGGCAATGCAGGATTTATATCATGAACCATACTATAAGGGTTCCTCCTGAAAGGGTTACTGTACGGGATGCTCTGCATGGGGGTTGTGTAAGACTTGCTTCCTGGAAGCAGTGCCTGGAGTGGTTAAACGGATTTGATATGAGGTTTAAGGTAACGGCTTGGGGTTTCGGGGTCTTGAAGGTGTTTAATGAGGGGCGTACTGTCTTATTGTAAAGTTCTGTTTGGCGGTCGGGGTTCTTGTCGCCTGGCGTTTAGGGTCCCCTGCCCCAAGCCCTAAACTCTAAACCCTAAACCCTAGAAGCCCGGGGCCCGAACCCCAAACCCTAAACCCTGAGCCCTAGAAGCCCTAGACCCTGAACCGTAAATCCTAAACCCCGAACCCAAGACGCCCTAGACCCTGAACTCTAAACCTAAACCCTATAAGCCCTAGACCTTAAACCCTCAACCCTCAACCCTAAAACCCCTAAAGCCCTAAAACCCTAACGCCCTCAACCCTAAAACCGTAAACCCTAAAACCCTAAACCCTAAACCCCTAAACCCCTAAACCCTAAAACCCTAAACCCTAAACCGGATCTCGGCTTATGGCTAGGCGATCTCCAAGGGCGAAGAGGCGGAGTTGGCCCGCTGCCTAGCAATCGGGCAGTTCTCTAGGGTTTAGGGTTTGGGGTTTTAGGGCTTTAGGGCTTTAGGGGTTTTAGGGTTTAGGGTTTAGGGTTTGGGGTCTCTAAATGAGCGTCCTTTTCAGAGCCCTTGTTACCCAGAGACTCCAATACCCCTTAATGAAGGGATACACCTTAAATTCTAGTAGGATCCCTCATATGATTTAAGGTATATTCCTTGATTAATGGGTATTTTGAGTCTCTGAGTATAAGGGATCTATAACAAAAGGGTCACCACTACTATTTCGGGGGCGCCTTATTATAATGGTAGCAAAATGTATCCCAGAACCTTCCAGAACCGTGTTCTAATTACAAAGGCCTCTAATATAGAACCCTATCATAGATCCGGTATAGAGGCCCTTACAGGGACCCTTCAAAGGAACCCCCTATTCTACCTATAAAGGCCTCTAGGTTACGTGTGCAATGCTCAGGCATCGGCAGGGCGGAAGCGACAGCATGCCCAGACCTTCCAATATCCCTTAATTCAGGAATATACCTGAAATCATAGTAGAGATCCTACTATAAGTTAAGGTATGTTCCTTAATTAAGGTATTTTGGAAGGTCTGGGTGATAGAATGCTGAAGAAGTGCTGCTTAGGGTTTAGCGCTACAGTGCGGTTACTCCAGTAGAACAGCCCCAAAAAAGGACTCAGGCTACTGACTTTCGAAAATGACGTTGGCAAGCTGCAAACCCTGGACTGTGCGTTTCATGCAGGATGTTCCAAAATAGCCCGAAACCCTAAACCCTC
This sequence comes from Symbiodinium necroappetens, assembly GCA_905231915.1. Lineage (NCBI taxonomy): Eukaryota > Dinophyceae > Suessiales > Symbiodiniaceae > Symbiodinium > Symbiodinium necroappetens. Next base: position 30,345 of record CAJNJA010030154.1, read on the forward strand.
AATTCAATTTCTCTGTGGACCTCAGGCGGTGTCACTGGAGGGGCCCTCGGCAGAGGAGCCCTAAAACTAGCTGTCAGCTGTGCTCCGATCCTCTGTCGGGTTTTCGGTGGGTGGTAAGATTTGCGTCATGGCTTGGGGGACCTTGGAGACCTTGTAAGTCCAAGGTCACTCAGGGTTAAGAGATATGAACCCGATTTGCTAGACCCCTGATCCCAAGCCTACTGTAGAAGACCATGAAAAGATGTTGATGCCGCTTGACCTTTTTGCACAAAGGCATGCCCAAACCTCCACAGAAACCACATGTACTCGAAGCGCAAAACAGTCTTTCATCTAGACTCAGCCATAGAATTGCCAATGCGAGTACTACTCCTATCACCAGCATACTACTACTACTACTACTACTGCTACTACTGCTACTACTGCTACTACTGCTACTACTGCTACTACTGCTACTACTGCTACTACCTCTACTACTACTACTACTACTGCTGCTGCTGCTGCTACTACTAC
>CAJNJA010030165.1:0-30854 GCA_905231915.1 Symbiodinium necroappetens
ATAGGACGTGAGGACCAAAAAAAAAGGACCGAAAAAAAGGGACCGAAATAAAACTCCACCCCCCAAAAAAAAATTAGACCCCGAGGATCAAAAAAAAAATAAGGATCAAAAAAAATTTGCCCTTTGCTATATTTGCAAGGCTTCAAGACCAGGGAACCAGAGGACCACAGGACCAAGGGACCAATGGACCACGGGACCAGGGGACCTGAGGACCGCGGGACCACGGACCACCGGACCGGAGGACTGGAGCCTGTCAGGACTCGAGCACCAGGCGAGGTCTTGGGCGCAGAGGGCAATTTTTTTTGATCCTTGTCAATTTTTTTTGATCCTTAGGTAACTTTTTTTTGATCCTTATCAAATTTTTTTGATTGATGCCTATGCCCCCTTAATGGATCTCCGCTGCAGCAGACTCAAAGGATCTTCTGTGCAGGATCGTTATTGTTACTTCACGACTTTTCCAGTCCGGTCTGGGCACAAGCCCCAGCCTACTACCACCCGCTATACTGTTATGTCAGCAATGCTCTGGACATCCCCAGCCCACTCACGCTTGTGTCATGCGCTCGCTGCGGTCCAAAGCAAATCTAGACGTGATCTCTGTGCGAATCCGCATGCACTTTTCCCATCTTTCAGCCTCTTACAATGAGAAATGCCTTACGCAACAGCGGCGACATCAACGCGTCACCTTGCAGGAGGGCTCAGCTCGAGCATCCGCAAGGCCCTCAAGGCAAGGTTTTGCGGTAGCAGCTCCGGCCTCCACATTCCTCGGCTCGTGCAGAGCGAGGCCAGCGGCTGGCCTAGCCGGCAACCATTCGGCAAAGCTTTGCTTGTTTTGTGCAAGTTTCGCATCGCTGCCAGCATCTTCCAGCCCATGCAGGAATGGTGTCGTTTGTTGTGGCAGGTATCTGCCCGTCCGTCTTCCATGCAGTATCCTGACAATGGAGGCACTGACAGTGACATTCAACGTGCTCTCGTTGCCATGTTGTATGGCACTGCATGCAACTTCCGGAACTTGTTTCCCTGCATGTCTCTCTGCAGCATCGTGCCGCAGCACCATTGGCCAACGCGAAGCCGCTGAAGCCGTTACAGCTTCACCAGCCCGCGGTAGCAATCTTTGCATGTGCAGTTCACTGATCAGCCTTCTTTTGGTGTTTGACTGCTTCTCAAAGCAGCAGTCCTGATGCAACAGATTACCGGGAAATCCTGCAACATCCTGCAACCCATCGAAGTCGCGTCCCGGGAGTGCATCAAATGGGAAATTCCCAGACTGGCAATGGAGGCGTGCTGTTAAGAAAGGCTATTTTTCAATCGTCAGATCTTTGCAGCTGCGTGAGGCAACTTCAAGGAGGTCCGGGTGGTCCTTGCAGGGATGCCCGCAGCAGGCGCCAAGTCGCTGGCGACACGCTTCACGAGCAACGTGTGGCTCGAGCGACCAGCTCCCGGAGCAGGTGGCAATCAGATGAAACGTAAAGAGCATAGCAGCATAGCATATCATACCGGCGTAGCGTAGAGGCATAGCAGGACTTCCCGGTTTGACTTGTGGAGGGCCAGTTGGCACTTTTCGATCCTGAGGTTGGGAGCCGCTCGCTCGACCTTTCGAGAGGATTCAGCTGCTGCTACTTCCTGTTGGGTCTTCCCAGGGCCTTTGGGAGCAGCTCGATTCGCACTGCTAAGGTCTGCCTATTTTTCAGCTCTTCCAGCAGCTCAGGCACATTACGGGAGCAGACGTGCTTGCCTTCGTGGTCGATGCAGACAGCTTTGATGAGGCGCGAACTCACTACAGTTGACCGGAGCTCATGGTGATAGCCGCCCCTGAATCGTGGCAGGCGCCCTTCGGCAGCTCCTTCAACAAAGCTGTTAGCTACCTGCCGGAAGGCGCACCTGTCATTCTTTTGGTGAACAAGGCCTGGCCACGACCGAGAATGGATCCTGGCTGAAGTCCGCAGACCGTGTACGACAGGTGGATGCAGACCCAGAAGACGACAGCAAAGAGGCCAGAATTGCCGTGGCAAGCAGCCCTGGAGCAGATGTTCAGGCACGGACGAGGGAATCCATCGTTGTAATGTTACCTCACCGAGAGCATTCGCGATTGAAGGCCAGGTGTAGTGCTGCTGCGGCTTCCTGCACGGTGGCAAGCACTGTCCGCCAGTGCAAAGCAATTTGGCTGAAGAGTACCGCACATGCCGTACAAACCTCATACAACTTGTTCGGGACTTCCGTAGTACCAAGTTCATTCCTCAAGGCATACCTCGTCAGTGCAAAGACCGGCTTTGGCTCCGAGGAAGCCATTCGAGCGATGTGCATCTTGGACGTGCACTTTGCTTGTAGCAACTTTCAACACAGCGTGCCGGGATTATGCGAATGAGAAATGAGACCTTGCAGCAGAATGTTTGCACGAGTTGGCGGGCGTGCTGTGCTTCGTCTCGGACACAAGCGAGAGCAGATGGCCGGATTCAGTGTGTTATTTAATGTTGTTTCCTGGACACAATGTAGTAACTACTGTAGTACGGCTCCTGTTGTCGCTCGGCGACTTGCACATGAGCCGTTCGTCAGATTGCGCCTTCCAAATCATCTTCTTTTCCTTTCCTTGTCGCAGGTGCCTGTAAGACCGCAAGCACCAGCAGACTCAGGAACAAATGATGCAGTGGCTCATTCGGTGTTTCCCGAGTTTTGCAATGCGAAGTCGCACATTCATCGTGGTGAATTTTGAAGCGGTGGTATGAGGCTGTTGATGTTGAACATGGCATGGTGCTGCTGAGTGTCTCATGATCTCGCTGGCAGAGAATCGATTCGCAAAAGGGTGGGTGTATGTCGGGAAGTCGCATGAAACTCACACTGAACGCCCGGAACAGAGGTTGTCTTGAGTGGCATTATGCATGCATTCAGTACGTAGCGGAGGCATGGGACTTGCAGCGGATAAGGTCTGTCTTTTGCTGTCCCATGTCTTGACGGGACATGGCATTTTGACTGAAGGCCCTGACACTTGGCGACTAAGCCGGTGTCACGTCCGACTATGCATGTTGGAGCCAGTGAAGGGAACAGCTGTATGGAAATTAAGCATTTGCAAAAACTTACCTGGCCCGCAGCCGACACGGTCGAGCATCCCGCGTTCCAGATGGTACAATCTGGTTGAACTTGCCGACTCTGCGTGGATGCATGCCGACTTCACGACATGTCGGGCACTCCAGCCTCCAATCAGTAGTTACAAGTTACAAGCATCGCCGCATCATCTTTGCATCACCGGTTGCACACTGTCACTGCAGCGGTCAGCAATGGTCAACATCTGAGTTGTACTGCTTGCGGAGCGCCCGCCGTCTCATTGCTAACAATCATGGTCGATGTGCTCCCTGTCATTGTCTTCAACATTCAAACTGTTGTTTTTTATTCTTTTCATCTCCATACTAATGCTTGTCTTAGTCTCGCAGTCGTCGACATCCTCCGCAGCATGAGCATCGCCATCATCATCACTGATTCTTGAACTGTTGCCTGCTTCTTCCTCATCACCATCATCGTCATCATCATCATCTTCACCGTCATCATCATCATCATCGTCGTCGTCATCATCATCGCCATCATCATCGTCATCATCACCATCGTCATCATCATCATCATCATCGTCATCATCATCATCATCATCGTCATCATCATCAACATAACCATCATCACCATCATCACCATCATCATCATCTTCAACATAGCCATCATCATCAACAACATAACCATCATCATCATCAGCAGCATCATCCTCATCCTCGTCATAAGCATCATTTTCAGCGGCGGCCCCATGGTCATCGGCGTTGACATTGTCGTCACTTCATGAACACCATCAGGGTCATCGCCATGATCGCTGCCGCCACGATCCCCAGCATCGCCGTCGCTAGCATCAGCTCTGCAGGCTTGTCAGGCCTCTGCAGTCTGTGGAGGGCAGGCCTCTGTGAGCCTGTTTAGGCTGAGGGCGGCTGTAGCTTTGGCCTTTGGGACTCGCCTCTGAAAACCAATATCGTCGTCAGCACACTGCAGCACGGGAGCACCCTCCCGATCTGCATCTCCATCTTAAATGTCATCATCCTCACGACAGTAGTGATGCCCCTTGCCAGCTTCTGCAACCATCTGCAGCAGCATCGTTATTGCGACATCATGCAGCAAAAGGCAAAGTCCTAAAGTCCTTGCTGTCAAGATGATCGAAGGTGGACCTGTGACCTGTCAGCTTAGGTGGAGTGCGCCTCATATTCTGATGCTGCAGCCTGGCCAAAGAATATGCCTCGAAGCTGTTCCCGAGATGGAGCTCTGACTTGGTGTCGAAATTGTAGTTTTGTGGCACAGCGTTGTACAGACCAAATTTGCGCGCGGCCAAAGATGCCACCACATTACAACATGTTGATCGTGACTCCCGTGCACTGGCAGTGCGGTCCGTGACAGAAAGCACCAGTTTTGCAGCATCCTTGTCCTTTGCAGAGAAGCAGTGCAGTTGTGGTCTCGGCGTGGTGAGAGGCCTGGTGCCAAGTGTGGGTGGACCTGCGGTCAGCGCCGAGGACGAGACTCCGGGACTCAGAAAATTGCCAGCCCTTTCTGCTGTCAGTGCGCCTTTGCCCCTTTCTGAACAGCTCGTCAGCCACGAAATGCACTCCGCAGATCCCTGCATGGACTAGCAGGCGGAAACGACTTGTGGAGCATCTGGGGACGAGGCCCGTGATAAGCCTTACAACTCTTGGAAAGGGGCTTAATTCGCCCAAGATATGAGCACCCACTGGCCAAAACCCAGGCCATGAGAACCCATTTGGGGCAAGCCAGCCGTGACAAGCTTGGGCTGGGAAGAACAGGATGGCAACAAACTTACAAAACTCCTTTCAGATGCTCGAGCCGCACGAGAACTCAGAACTGACAATTAAAATTACACGATCGAGCGTCTAGTCCTGGATTGCCAACCACTTCGGAGCATCATGTGCAGGAGTGTGATTGGCAACAACATTTGCCTGAGTTCCAACTGTTGGGTATCACAGCATGCAATGCCAGCAAACAAGTTTAAGACAGAACTTATTGAATGCATTCAGAACATGCCGTCAACCTGGCCGTAGCAACTGCTAGCCAGATCGGCACATGCGCAACCAAGAATTTACCTTCGCAACTTGTTTCCAATTTCTACAATAATAATAAGATGTTGATCAAGGCGTCGTAAGAGACGCAGCGTGCCAGGCATCAACTCAGCCACACAAGAGAAGGAAGAAAGGCCCGCCTTGCTCTTCCTGGACTTCGCCGTTGTTCCCGCAGCAATTGAGAGCAGTTGCATGCCTGTGCTCAAGAATGACTTCTGCGCAGGCTTGGTGGAAATGCTGAGCAAGAGGCATGTCAGCTGTGGATGTTTGCAGCTTGCTGCTTCGTGCTGTCAGTCGGGCAATCACGGAGAGCGTGCCCTCAGGTGCCAGGGCCACTCTTTTGAAGTTGAATTGCTGGATTGCTGGTGCTGGTCATGTTGGGCCGGGAAGGAGCCTCCTCGGTGCCAAAGCGAGCACCCCACACTCGAGGACTCGCAAGTGCCCCGAGTGCTCCGAAGGAGAGACGGCAGAGGCAGACGCCTCAGCAAACAGAAAAAGTCAAGGAGAGCTTGTCATGATGGATGATTGTTTTGGAAAGTCAGCCTAGTCATCAGTCCCATTGCACTTGCTTCGACATGAAGTCCTCATCGGGTATCCTCAAAGCGAAAGTATTAAGGCCGAGTGGAGCCTCCGACATGGCATCGGATCGGGTTGGAGCCATCGCTGCAGCAGAGACTTCTGCGGACAAGCCCGGGCCTTTGTTGACGTCGGCAGTTGGTCGTGGGTTGTCGTGGGCAGCTGGCGAAACCACAGGCCATCTCTTCTTAAGCGGCGCAGACACATCGCTTCTGAGACGCAGGAGCATGCTAGGAGAACTTGATGAATGCTTGGACCCCGTGCCAACTTGAAGTATCAACCGTGGTTCAGCTGTGAACCCGTCTGACGGATGCGTGAGGAGAGCGTTTGAGTGACGACTCGGTGGAGCCTGGTCAGAGTGGACACGGAGAAGTTGCATGAGAAAGTGATGGAACAGGGATTCGACACTGCAGCGCTTTGAGCGCGATCGCCGCAAGCATCTGCAGGCGACAGCTCTCGACAGACGTGCAGAGCTGTTCAGCAACGCTTTGTAGCCCTGGCAGCCTCGTCTCACGACGCGTTGGATAGATTGTGTTCGGCCAAGGTGCCGGATGTTCGAGGGGTTCGAGTCCAGAAAAATCCGACCCTCCCTGTGCAGTACTGTGCCGGAATGACAAAACTGATTTCATGTGCCGTCCCGTGGCAGGTAAGCACCGGCCTGCCTGTTATGATACTCCCCCGGAATCACGCCAATTGGGTTGTGCTGGCATGTTTGTTCTAGGACGATTGATGCATTTTGATAGCGCTGGCCATGAGGATCTTGCCACAGGTCTGGAGCTTGGCATGGTCCCCTGATGGGAGCAGGCTTGCTACTGGAGGCCTGCAGCGCGGTATCTGCTGCCTCAGCCTGGGAGGGGCTACCACCACTCCACCCCCTCATCCCACGAAGGGGGGGGGGAAACGCAACACTACCGCCCCTCCCAAGGTGAAGAGGTGGGGGACGTACCACCAGCCCCTCAAAACCGCACTTTGTTAATTTGTTTTGCTATTAGGCGTGTTGGTAAACTAGTACTATTATCATTACAATATTGTGGAGGGGGGGTGGTGGTGCGGGGCATTTGTTGTGAGGCCGCGGGTGGGGGTGGTGGTGGTGGTGGTGGTGGTGGTGGTATCTTACGGCAAGAGAGGCGGGGGGTGGTGGTGTGGTCATGGGGCTCAGGAAAGTCGAGCTACCCCCCCACAAACTTGAGAACTCTCGAAGGACGTGTCAGCTGCACAAGTCACAGCATGAGTGCAGAATGTTGACAGGCTCCGATGCCCGGATCTTGATATGGGATGCACAGGAAGCCATGAGCCCAGACATTGCACTGCCACAGCGTTTCGTCTGGCAACTTGGTACACGCGTATCCAGTGCTCATCCCAGTGCAGGGACAGCCCATGCAGAAAAAAATATCAATCTGAAAATGTAAGAGCAGAATGCAGCAGTGCGACTGTAACAGGCTTGGTAGACTGATGCAAAGGGGTGCTATCAAAGTTTGTTCCAAGCAGATGAGCCCAGAGGCAGCAGAAGGGGCACAGCGGGTCCAAGAACTAAGTGCGCGAGCTGCGATGGACTGCCAAGAAGACGAGTGACTCCAGCCGGAATATTGAAAATTTCCCAGCCCACAGGACCCCTCCTGGGCGCAAACAGCTGCAGAGGAAGCTGAGAAGGCCAAGTGTCAAGTGTGGTCTGGATTTCCTTTCGGATCTCCTTCTCGCCTTTTCATGCAGGCCCCGGGAGTGTCTTAGCTTCTTGCGCGAGACTCTTTCGGCTCAGCTGTCCAGGTTTCCCCGCCCGCAACCATCCGCAGCTCATTGCTTCCCAATTCGGCATCTTCGCAGAAGTAGACTCGGCGTAGAAACCATGTGATGCAGTCTCATTACCGTAGTGGCGGCGAAGCCGTGATGGCAGCAGAAAGGCAGAGATGCGTGTGATTTCGGCCTGCCCATGCTGTGCGCAGTCTGTGTTTGTCAGCATGTCCGTTGTCAGTAGAAGCTGTTTCCGGCTCGAGTCTGACTCGCATTCTGCCATGGCATGCAGCTCACATTTCCGAAGGCGATGCTCAGACTTTGGACAAGTATCCTGAACTGTGTTGCGCTTTCACGTATAAGTTTTCAGGCCAAGTTGCCAGGGGTGAGCAAGTGACGCATGCACATTGACTTTTGACTCCCGATGTTTGGTTCGAAATGTCTTCCGGCAAGCTGTATAGACAAGGCAAACGGAGCTGACTTTAGCTGACTCTCATTCAAGGCATTGAGCAGATCTGTCTCCCAACGGTTCCGGAGATCGTTTTCCTCAGAGGCTTGATGCCTATGTTGTTTATGGCAAGAGAGCGACTGAGAGCTGAGAGGCACCCATCTCTGCAGTCCAGGTCGTTGCGGCGACGGTGGCGAATCCTGTGCCTAATGGGATTCCGCAGCCAATTCAACCCGTTCTGTGGGGCACCAGTATGAAGGTGACTTGGTCAAGTGCTGTCAGCTGAAGCAGCAAGCTTGACGACAAGGAGTCGGTAGCCATGGCTCAGGGGATCTCAGGGGAATGACATTTGAGAGATTTGGAACGATTAGAAGAGCTGCTCGTCTATCCACGGGGTACAGGTGTTCTCGAAGTCAACAGACGTAGAAGGGATCACAGAGATGAAAGCAAGCACGTTCAGTTAGACCCTCAGATCCTGCCCAATTGGTTTTGTGGGTAGCTGGACTAGTTTTGGTAGAAGGGTTCAACTTTAGTACAAGCTGCTGGGTCAAGGGTTGAGCGTTTTGTATTATCGAGCCTTGCCACATGAGTCAAGCTTAGCATGCTGTAAATACACCGGGTGCCAAGTGCAGACACATGGTTCGAAAGGATAATTTTGCTTGCATCGTAGATCTTGGCCATATCTTGCGAGCAACGGACATCTGCAGTGCGAAGCCAGGCGGAGCAGATAAAGCCTGTACAGCTTTGTCGCAGCATCCGAAGCAGGAACCCTCAAGCGAGAGAACTGTTGCTGAACCATCGCCATCATCTTTTTCGGGCTTCGATTGGAGTTTAGATTGCCATGCTGTGCGCACTGCATCCCGAAAGTGTCTCCTCAGATCGGTTTCAGTATGAGCGCAACAACCACAGGCACTGCCACATGCAAACGCACACGTTGGCACGTGCAGGCACTGGTGAAGACGGAGCGTGCGGAGGGCCTGACACTGACCACGGTTCCAAAGCCTGCCGTCGGGCCAAACGATGTTCTGATTGAGATCCAGAAGATTCTCAGCTTGAATCAGGTCACCTAGGCAAGCTTGCGTCACTTCCCTCAAGCATCCTGGTTGCGGTCTGCATGTTCAAATTGCCAGCAACACCAAGACCTCGTCGCGAGCTGAGCATGCAGATAGCTGCCACTAGCTCGTGTAAAGACATATTAAATCCCGTTGAGGCTTGTTTTCTTTGCACACCCTGCAGAATTCAAGAGCATCCTGGGACGTGCTACGCGGTCGTATGACCCAGAAGATTGTGGGTATGTCAACGTTCTTCTTGCAACTCGCTTACAGCCGGTGGTGCTACGTGTGAAGTTCTGGAAGTACGTTAATGAAACATCACAAGGGACGTTTTTCGTGGGTCTGACGCTATGCACTCCGTCCTGACAATTGCATCGGGGCGCGTCGCAAACGTATTTTCCATCATGTCATGATGCACACTCACAAACCCATCGGTCAGGATGCACAACATGGCAAATCTGGCTTACACGGGTTTCTTTCACAATGCTTGCACTTCTCGTCTCAGTGCTCACGTCCGGAAAGTTGGATACGTTCTGTCTCCAAAGCGTGGCCAAGGTGTTTTTCCCGTGAAGCTGGTTGGAACTGGTTTGGATTGCATGATGTGATGTTGTTTGGATGGCATGATGTCACGCTGTTGACTTGAGGAGGACTTGAGGTTGTCTTTGAGGTTGTCTTTGAGGTTGCATGGCAAGGTTTTCCCGAGGTCGGTTGGCCGTTTGGTTTGGGTTTTCGCGAGGTTGCGGAACAAGCCGGAGATTGTGCTGCGTGTGTGGTGCCGTGACGATTCATTCGTGTTCCGAATTGACAACCCTGTTTGTGCAATGTGGTGTCCGCTTCCTCCGGTCGCGGCGATCCGTTGTGAATTGTAGTACATTGGTCTCCACGTTGGTCTCGAATTGGCAACCATCTCGATGGACATGCCGCGACCCTGTAAATCTCAAACGTTGACCTGCCGCTGTCGCACGTTGACAACCCTCTCGGTGTTACCGGGGTGTCGGGGCGCTGAGCGTGTGATGCCGAGTATAGTGCGACACATTGTGGCCGTGCTCTTCAATCACGCAAGTATGTGGACGAAACATTGTTGTCATGTCTGCGAATCCGCCGCAGGTCCTGAATCCCAGAAGGGTTATACAGGGGATTCGTAGCGCCGGCCACAGTTTATGAAGTATATGAGACTACCACGAAACGCACACTCAGCACCGCTGGGGTTGGTGCGCAATGAAGGCTGCGCACCGTTGTTCGCTGCTTCTGGTTTCACAGTGCCTCTCTTTTTTGGTTCCCGCAGAGTCTTCAAGGCCGTTTTGCGGTCTTCCTTGTCGGTTCTGGGGTGACGTTGCCGTCTGGTCTTGGGGTCTGCTCTCGATGCAGCTGGAGTCGTCTCCTCTCGGGCTTTTTTTGTCCTGCTTCTAATTCTGGCAGCACATCTTGCTTTCTTCTGGCAGCTGCCATGCTTGTCCCATCATACCATACACAAAAGATGAGCCTGATCTGCAAGCCGAAATTATGACACTCTCCCCATCTAGCCGAAAACTTTGACTGACTTCCGTGGCAGGCGGGCTGATTTGATTTCCACTCGATCCTTGAATTGTCTCACTTCCTGAGCAACGCGCTCAAGCCACGAACGCTTAAGAAGGAGTTTTGAAAAACAAGTTGGTCCGAAAGGAATCGTTTCGAGGCTCAGGCTGAGGGATGTGTGCCTTGGTCACCGGCAGCCTTGCCGTTTGTGCGAGCCGTGTCTTTAGCCTTTTGCAGACTCCGCCATTGAACAAACTGCGGCATACAGACCAAGACTCTGTGACTCTGTGAGCAGCATTCTGTGAAGCTTTGTAGACGGGGTGATAATTATAGAGCGTTAATGGAGGGTTTTTCTTCACAGGTTATGGATGGATGGACGGACACGACACACGGATGAACAGATAAACGGATGAATGCATGATCGGACGATGGGAGGATGCCAGCCAGATGAGATTATGTTGGGTGTTACCTCGCTGTTCTGAGTGCTTGTGGGACATTCGTTGATTGGTTCTCCCCGGCCAGTGCTTCTACAGTCGAATCATGTCGCGTCAATGTGCATGACACACGAGACCAAAATGCCCCAGGTTGTTTGGGAATCACGTCGGATAATGGTTGTGCGAATCCCAGTACAACCTGTCCCGCCAACGTCCACGAAACGAAAATGTTGGTGACAGCGACAATCCTGACCACGTTGTGAGCGAAGTCGAATTGCCACTAGGAAAAGACACTCATCGGGAGATCAACTCCGAGTGAAGGCCGACAGCAGAGATGGGGGAAGCCTAACCTAAAACCCCCAACCAGGCACAGAGGGAGGGACAGGCCCCAACAAAGGAAAACCTGTGCAAATCCAGCAATCTGGGCATTCTACGTACCTGAGGCACGCAGGAAGGAAACTTTACAGGCATCGGCAAGCTGCAAGGCTCTTGCGGACACTAGCAAGATGGTCAAGCACTCGGAGATTCAGGGCTCTAGTACGCGTCGGCACAGCCCAACATGGCCAACCCATCCTACGCTGCATGTTGTCCACGAAACCACATCCTGCGAAGTCCCTCAGGAGCCAAGAAACCCGTTAAATAAAGACATAAGTCACATACCGAAGAGCCAGGACTGCTTCAAACAACTCAAGAGCAACTCCTGTTAGCCACGACCTTCCAAGGACGGCCATTTGTGGCACGGATGTGCATATCTATGACTGGAACGAGTGGGCCGTGCGAACAATTCCAACTCCCATGGTCGTTGGGCACGAGTACTGTGGAATAGTAAAGGAGCTTGGCCTTAGCCTTACCATGCTTTCCATCTGAGTGGATTTGCAAGTTTCGCCAAAGCTATGCCAAAGCAATGGTGGTCGACATGAGCAAAATAAGGTTCAGAAGTGACTGGCCTCAAAGTCGGCGCCCGTGTCACAGGAGAAGGCCACATCACATGTGGCGTGTGTCGGAACTGTCGAGCCGGCAGACGACACTTGTGCAGAGAAACTGTTGGTGTCGGTGTCAATAGACCTGGAGCTTTTGCTGAGTACCTTTGCCTTCCTGCTTACAACGTCTTCCAGCTCAGCAGTGGTGTATCTGATGATGTGGCTAGCTTCATGGATGCTTTGGGGAACGCCACGCACACTGCCCTGAGCTTCGATCTGGTAGGCGAGGATGTGCTGATCACGGGAGCTGGACCCATCGGAGTCATGGCTGCGGCAATTTGCCGCCATGTCGGTGCACGCCACGTCGTAGTCACCGACATCAACGATTTCCGTTTGGACCTTGCCATGAAGTGTGGAGCAACCAGAGCCATTAATGTTGGCCAGGGTGATCCCACGGAAAGAATCAGGTCGGTGATGCGCGAACTTCACATGACGGAAGGCTTCGACATTGGCTTGGAGATGTCTGGAGTTCCTGTAGCGGTGCACTCGATGCTGGATACGCTGAATGTCGGTGCTCGCGTAGCTCTGTTGGGAATACCATCGAAGCCCTTCGCGATCAACTGGGACCAAGTGATCTTCAAGGGTCTTGAAATCAAAGGAATCTACGGCAGAGAAATGTTTGAAACCTGGTACAAGATGTGACTCAGCTGCACCCAATTTCCGTGCTTATACTGGTTTCAATGCCACCTGCAGCCTGTCGGCATCGGCGTCTGCTCAGGCCTCATGGGTAACTCCATCTAAGGGCTGCTTCGGGCTTTGAAGGAGCAACTATACCGCACCAGCAACTGGCCTAGGAATGTGCTTGCGATTCTGAGGCAGAGTATGTTGGTTGGTGGACTTCAGGACAAAGTGGCACCCGTGATTACACACAGGCCAACATGGGTCGTGGGAAGACTTGCCGATTTGCAGGAGGACTGCGCACACTTGTGCACGTCAGCCCTGTCGAAAGGTATTCGGTTGATCAATATCAAGCTGGATTCGATGCCATGTTATCTGGACAAGCCGGAAAAGTAGCGCCCATCTCAGCCTGCGCTGCATGTGAACATGTGATAATGAGAGAGTGTCGTCCCTAGACTACGCTCATGTTGTGAGGTCCTTAGCTGGAACTGAGCCTGGCTTAGCTTTTGCAGCGTGTCTGCGACTTCGAGCGTTTCTGTTTCGCAGACAAAGTGTCAAGTGAATGCGATCTGTTGATGCTATGGTTGGTCTGCTCTGTTCACTTCATTGATAAAGCTTCGTCTCACCCGTTATACATTCACTTCGGGCATTTGGTTCGTACGCATGTCTTCCACAATGTTGCGACTTTGCGTGCAGACTGCATGCAGCTGCGCCTTCCCCTTACGGCAATCTCGTGTGTTTGGGTAACTAGAGGTATTTTTTATCTGCGCTTGGCTGCACAAGGTCGTGCCTGCAGAATGCCGCAACTGTTGTGGGTTGTGCATAGAACGTGAAGCAAATTTGCTGCAACCTAAGCTTTGTGAGCGGGAGCCCCTCAGTGGGGCAGCTGCCCAAAGCAGGCAGGCAACAGGCCGCACCAGCGACGGCAGCCACGAGCCACGAGCAAACGACTCTGAACAAAGTTGCTGTGACAGTGCATTCACGGACGTCCCACCTGTACTCGGAACAGCTGTTTTCGCTGTAAATCCGCATGCATAGCCGGTATACTGAACTATGCACACAGGCGGCGGCCTTCAACTCCCGAAGGCCGTTCATCGGCTTCTCACAGGTCCGTGCAGGGTTCTACTTGTTTGTGCGCATTGCTCGTTTGATTTGCGAGGACGCGCATGCATCGGAACTGGATGCGCCGTCTCATTTGTGAGATAAATGCATCGCACTGCTCTTGGCAATGCACTGGAAAAGACCGGCGGTTGGGTCCGGAAGTTGCTCGAAGTGTCCGGGAAACGGCTGCAGCGAAAGATGTCAGACAGCTCCAGCGGTCGCGCGCAGACCAAGTTGGCAGGCTTCTCAACTTGCCCAGCCTCTGACCTTCTGGCAGGCCAAGCTGTCAATGCACAGTTCTCAGCTGTTAGCACGAACCGTTTCGCTGTCAAAACGGCAGGCACATGAGAAAAGCATTCACGACCTTGTTTTTGCTCCAAGCGCAGGAGCCCTAGCTTTGCTTACAGGCGATTCGAGCTCGAGTCCAGCATACCGTTTTGCACAGACCACCCGCTGTTGTCCATGACGGGGACAGTACCTGATGTTCTCAAGGAATCTCGCATGCTCCTATCCTGCGGAGCAGAAGGCTCTATTGCAGTGCGCCTGCCGGGTTGTGACAGTCTAGTGTGTCGTGAATTGCTGCATACCTCAAATACATCTGATGACAGCTCGGCTTCTTCAGGCAGTGAGAAAGGACATGGTGCGTCTGTGCTTCTTGTAGGGCGAAGACTTAAGACTTAAGCCACAAGCCATGTACCTCTAGCGCTGCGCACGCTGTGATGCGAAGTCGCCGAAAGCTATGGCTGCTCTCGGCTCTGCTTCCGGGACCTGAAACTTTGCCCGTCTTGAATCGATTCATGCGATTCTTCGTGTCATGTGGTCAAACTGTACATAACTGTGCTAAACTTTAGGCAGCTCATCGCAACAAGAGCTCTAGAGCCAGGATCTGTGTGCTTCAGCTGCGACCACTCTTCCTCTTAGAGCTGTGATTCTGTCCTGCAAAGCACATAGATAGTTCTGACTGTGTGGCAGCACCTTCGCTGTGGCAAGCCGCTTGCATAAAGCTGAATTCAAGCCGGGGCTTCGCACAAGCAAGGAAGCAGTGACTAGCAAACCAATTTAATTGTAAACTTTCAGTAAACTGGTTCTAGTCCAGCATGTGCCGATCGTGTGCAGCCCATCTCAGAGGTTTATGTCGGACGAGGCTTTGATGTCCCTTGCTAACCAGATGTCGTGACTTCCGTCTTCCAGGACTGGCGGCTTTCAACGAGGTTCCCTGCAAGGCTGTGGCCCTCTGAGGGCCTATAGGGCCTAAGGGAGCTAGCGGCCTAATGCCGCACTCCGTGCCCAGGATCTGGAAGCTCTCGACTGTGGGCATGAGTTCTTCAATCAGATTTACCAGTCGCTTGGGCTTGGACTCGGCCGACGGCGGCCGCGAAATCTTCCGACTAAGGCAGTTCCAGGAAGCGCAGCGCGAAGTCATCATTATGCCCTTTATTCTCAGGCCCAGGCCAGGCGCTGCACATGAGAACAGAGTCAGATTCGTGTTCGACGTCAAGAGCACGAGGCTGAAGATTTTCAGCTCCAAGCCGGATCGAGCACCCGACTCTCAGCCGAAAAGGTGCTGTCAACGAATTCATAGACGAAGGGACCTGTACCAAGGACACATCCCTTGCAGACCTTATCCGCGAGGCAGTTCGTCAGTGCGTATATTGTTCAGTGTTCCGTTCAACACAAAGAGAGGTCTGTTTTCCCGTGCGAGCATGTGCCGCTTGCGTGCAGGCTGTCAGACGAAGAGTGCATGTTTGGATTTTGGGCTGGGCTGGGGTCTCAGAACCTGCCACTGCACTGCAAGTAACCCAGCACAATGTCATAAAGACGCACTGAGTCAGGCAGGCCAAACATGGCCCTGAACATCATCAGACCCAGTCCTGCAGGGCGCTACATCAAGTTCGCCGGGTTGACACTTTCAAAATCGCGGAAGCTGTGGTGCAGGTCTGCAGGATCGTCGGTGCCAGGGCTTTCCAGTATCCGACAATTTTGCCGGATCACGGATAAAGATCCGGATTTGCTCGGGGGACTGTCTTCTCGATGAAGCCAAGAACCAGGCGCCACGACACGGCACAAGGATCTGAGAAGCAGATTTTTTGCGAAAGCAAGGCTCGACTGGAGCTCTTGCAGCAGTGCCTGTAGCATGCAAAAATTGACCTCTAGGACATCCGTGGGTCCACCGAAACTGAGACAGCATGGGTATGGGCACTTGTGCAAAGCTGTGATAAAGTCGATAGGCAGGCCTTGACCCTTGCAGTATCAGCAGACAGAAGGAACGCACTGCCTTGCACCTGAAGGCTCTCGGCCACAGTAATTCCGACAAGCGAGCCGTGAAAGGTGCCTTGAGCTTCAGGACAATCCTCCTTCTATCACTTCTGTCCTTTTCCCGATATATTTGGCATGAGGTTGCTGTTTGCTTGGCGTTGTTTGCCGTGTCGCCGCCTCGTCGAAACTCACTACTGTTGTCTTTCTCGCGATTGCTGATTCTTCGCAAAATGAAGGGCCGGCAAGACTGGGCAGGCTTGTTGGCACACAGTAGCGAAGAGACCGTGCTGCCGTGTCCAGATGGTTTCTCAAGCTGTCTTGTTGCGTTTCCCATGCAAGCACACGCAAAGAAACTGCACAGTCGTGCAGCAAAGCAAGCGGAGCAGCGTTAATGTCCCTGAAACAGCAAGCTTTGGACACTCGGCATCGTCCAGAAGCCTCTAAGGACAATGCCGCCTCCGAGAAGTACCTGGGATTGTTTCAGGACATGACCTCTATCTGCTCGCAAGTGTTCGGGAGCCGTAGACTGGGCTGACGTTCGCTCAGGGCTTCGGATGTGCTTCGAAGTTAATTGCAACTTTCTGTAAGGCGAGGGCCGTCTGCTTTCTCCCGGTAGCCGCAAATCCTGCCTGCCCTTTGCTCTATGAGCTGACATGTCTAGACTACTTCTACACCACACTGACCATTTGGCTTCCTGGTTTATGGACATGGAATGATCACCTCGCCGTCGCAGACTGTTCACGTGTTCAGGCTGCTGGAAGGTTTGCGCTTGAGGCGTTGATGACGTTCAGCTGCCAGGTCTATTCGAGTTTTAAGCACCCTCACTGTGGGTTGTATATTTGGCGCATTTTGGTGCTTTCAGCAGAAAATTTGTGGCAGCTGTAGTTTGGAACCAAGATACTGCCTTGACCTCTACGAACTCTCCGTTTACAAGGATTCACATACTTCAGCTGCTTGCGCGAAGCTCGGGGCAGCCTGGGCCGTAAATCATGTCAATTCGAACGTTGACTAAATTCGCGGACTTCAGCAAGGACGTCTGCTGGAATTGCCCAGAACATGACTGAAGAAACCGTGGCCGAGTAGTAATCATGCTCTCAAGCTGCGCTTCGGCACCGCCCTTGATCAATAACTCCTGAAGAACAGTGGGCATGTATCTGTGCTACATGTTGCGCTGCAAGGACCAGTAAGCCGCACACGGGTCCATAGCTGTTTCGTATTCGCATGTTATGATATTGTGTCTACTTATCGTCGAGCCAACTACCTCATCCTGCGAGGATCACGAGTTCGAGCTGTTGTTTGAGTCTGCGGGCGAGGCTGCTTTGCGTACTTGCAATTGTGCAGTCTGGGACCTTATGTTTCCATTGGCACGGCTACAGGCCTTCACAGACCAGGCTAGGTCGGCTAGGTTATATGCTCCGTCCTGCGCTGCGACTGATTTTGCTTGAATGTAGATTCAGATTCAGGCACTGTGGCTGCGTACGACAATCAATTTTCTCTCGAGCGATCTCTTAAAAAGACAAAAAAGAAGCCAGCGAAAGCTGTATACAGGCTATCACGGATAGTTTTGGGCTTCAGAGACTCGAAAGCATGGGGTGTCAAGCGGAGCTTCCCTAATGGCCCTGGCCCAGCGTCTCGACGCGGGCCCAAGCTCGGGGAGTGAAAGCGAGCTCGGCTCCTCCCAGAACCGTGACACGCTGCTGGAGCAGCGTATTTGGTGGCAAGCAGTTGGTGATGCGACCCGCTACGGAGTGAACCTTAGACGAGAACTGTGTGCAGAGCTCGTTGCTCTGGAAAAGGGCTCAGCATCCTTTGAGCAGTGGACGGAGCAATGCCGCACTTGGACGCCAATCAAGTTGACAGTTGCCCTGGAGAGCTTTTCATCCATGGCTGGCCAGCCATATCTCCTGAGACTCATGAATGCGTTGGTTAAAGAAGTTCCTTCTGAAGTGTTCGATGATGAGCTTGAGAATTCTGACACTCCTGGTATTGTAAAGTCTTTCAAGCAATTGGCGTGCTTGCAGAGCCTTGGGCAAGATGAGTGCGACACGTTAGAGTCGGCTCTGAGTCAGTCTGATGGCACCGTTGTTTCAACATGGATGCCAGCAAGCTGGCAATGGATGCACGTATTTGTCTCGAAGCGGCACTTGCAACACTATTTGTCCTTTGATTACCAGTACCCACACGAGTACAAACCCAACTTTGGGCGGTCATGCCGAGCGCGCTGCTCGCGTGGCAGGGGCAACCACTTCCAACTTTGCAAAGCGAGCTTTGCATACAGCCCGGCCTTGATGCTCTTTAAAGCGAGCAGCCGCCAGCAGGCGATGATGATCCGGGCCTTCGCTGACTGTGGGACGCGCAGCCATGTGCTGACAAGCACGCTTGGACAGGGCATATTGATTCAAGCCTGGCTTCTAGAGAACCAATGCTTCTTCCTTGACCTAGCAATAGATGTTGTTATTCTCGTTGGCCTCGTCGATGCAAGCGCATCCTTACGCCATTACATGTATCCATCCGAATCGGTTTTAGCAGTCCTATGCCTGCTGGCTGGAAGATCTTGCCTCCATTCTCTGATAATCGCATGGCAGCACTCGCAGCTGTTCCGGGGAATGGATGTTTACACTAGTTGCCTCTGGAAGCTGCAGAAATTTGCAACTGCTCAAAACTTGTTTACGATGGTCCTGCAGATCTACAGTTGCTGTGTCCTCGGATGGGCACTGGTCATGGTCTTGGACCACGGGCAAAAGGGATGCAGGGGCAGCCGCCATGCGAAGTCCTGCCATCTCTTCGAATACATCAACCTGGTCTCTTTCATGATTTTCTTTCGCTGGCTGACATTCGTGCAAAACTGTTTGGGCATTCGGACAGTTGGTGAGAATGTGCTCCCTGCTTTCCATGCTGTCAGTCAGCCCGAAGCTTTGTACTTCTTGCTTTTCCTGGCGCTCATAGTTCTTGCTTCTTTCCATGCCTACTATGCATTTCCCACGGAAGACATTGATGTTCACGGAGGTTTCGGGAATGTCGCATGGCAAGAAGCGCTCTCGAGCTTTCTTCGTATCTTTCGATTGGAAGTCCTAGGTGACTTTGACATGGGCGAATTGGAAGGCAGGGGTGAGTTTCTGAATGCTTCTTTCAAGCGTGGGACCATTGCCGCCGAGCTGGAGGAAGACCTTCCCAAGCCTTTCCACGATGGTTTGCGTTACATGTTCGTGCTGTTGAGCCTCGTGGTAAATGTGATCATGATGAACGTGTACATCGGGCTTCTCAGCAGCCTTTATGATGCGGCCAAGCAGGAGAAACGCCAAATCTATTTCCAGTTCTTGGCAAACCAGGCATATCGCTATGTTTTGCTGCGGAGCTTTTGGGATGAACTGCGATGTGCAAGTAAAACCCATCAGGCAAGTGAACTTAAACGACTGGACTCCGCTGTCGAAGAGCGCGACACTGACGATGATGACGACGAGAATGACGATGACGGCGATGATGATTTGGCATGGTTTGTCTTCGAGCAGCATCGAGTAAGAGAGGATGCATGCTGAGCAGCTCGAAACAAAAAGGTGCTGGTTTCGTGCTTGATGGATTTGATTTGCAAAGTTGTGCCATGGGATGAGCTTCGAGTCGTGGAATGAAAGATATGGCTAAGCATGCATAGCCTCAAGGAGGGAGTCCAAGTCTTGGTGCTGCACGACGTGAGCTGACTGGCCATATTATACTGTAAGATGGCTCGGGTTGCTCAGTCTTCGTCTTGAGGCCAGGGCCAAGGGACATGCGCAGATCGAACCAAGCCTCGGCAGCGCCTCGCCAGGGGAAGCAGTACCTGCATCTGATGCTGGACACAGGCAATGTCCAAGGGACGGGAGAGCCTCGAAGTCATTCTAGTGTTCGATCTTGACGCCCTTTGCACGAAGTTTAGCATGCCGTCTAGAGTTCAGCTGTTGTGCGAAGTCGTAACAGGGTCTGGCATCGTATGTCGAGTGCTGATGGCGGATGAAAGGCAGTTGGGTATCTTGAAATTTGCACACCATGCACACCACTGCACTTCGACAAACCCTGAGGGACATTGAGATGGGAAGTACCGATAAATAATGTCCTTTGCAGAGCGGGGGGGGGGCCGCATAGCGAGAAAATCTCAACAGTTTCGGGGCAAAGCAACTATCACAGCGAATAGTGCCTATCGCCCGGTTGCACCATGTCAGAACCGCCGAAGTCACCCTCAAAAAGTTCCAGGCAACAGTGGAAATCTGTAATTCCCTCGGTTTCGCTGCGCCGCTTGACAAGCAAGGGCAACGATACCAGCGAATCACGCCCGTGAAACAGTTCAATTACTGGTGTGCCGCACACCCTCTCGAATAGGGAAGAAGATGATGAAACATGATGAGGCTGGAGTGAAGTCCCAAGGAGTGGCTGTATGTCACTAGGAACAGGACTTGCTTGTTTATTGACCTCAAGGCTCTCGCAGCTCTAGGATCACGGTGCCATGGAGTAACCAGAGTTACCGCAGTTTCTTGTGGACAGGCCGGCAGCTTCTTGCTTCAGTGTACTATTTGCCAGCAGCTCTGCTTTTCACTTGGCCTTCAGCTTGTGCAATCTGTGTACCGCGCTTTTCGGTTTTGGAGCAGACAGGTGGCACCTGGCACTTGCACAGCCGAGCCATGCGAGAGCACAAATCATGGATCAGCAGAGCTAGCGCAGCAGCTGTCGGCTGGGATGCGGAAGTTGTTTAGTTGTTTGACTTCCACACAATCCGTCCCAGAAGCTGCAACATCTGTGATTATTAGGTTGTCAGCAAAAGATCACTCCACCATTCATGCACGCCTGGACTTCCGCCTCACTGAGACTCCCTTCCAATCCACTCACCTCGCCTCTAAACCACTCCGCATCGTCCACTCGCGGCTCGAACTCTCAAGCTTAGGTACTGGACCAATGAGACCATTCATTGCGAGCTGAGGCAAAGATCCAAAGCAAAACTTACAGTAAGCCACGAGAAGCTGCGAACAATGATAAGCGGGTAACAAATCACATCCAGCGTTCTTGCCGAATATCTCCTGGCACACACTTTCACTCTCCACCAAGCGAAGCACTTCCCCAACTCTCGCCATTGGCTGTTTGGGGGCCTGCCGATCTTAACTTCCAGTTTTGCTATGAACGCCTAGGCATAGCTACGAAAATCTAGGCAAAACTAGAACAAAACATTGAGAAAGCTAGAGACAATACGAACAACTGGAAGAAGCTAGAACAGGCTAGACCAAGCAAGAAATCGGACACTAGAAAGTCCAAACAACTCAGGTCTTCGGCAAAGGAGACATGAGATTCGTTTTCTCGCTGTCTGTACCCATAGTAGCACTTCACTGGTCTAGTGTTGCGTCTCTTAGACACTCTTGCCGGGCGGAGTTGTTGAAAAGACGTAGAGGCAGGTGGCTGCACCGAATGCCAGCACTGCCAGCTGTTGATATGCCACCTCTTCCGACATGTGCCGGCACGTGCTGGCCCATTTGGGTAGATCGCATGCCCGAGTTGCGGCAAGGATTCTCGTTGCTTGGCCTCGCATCCGTTCTTGGCCCTTACAGGATAGCTCCGTGCGAATGTGGCCATATGTTTGATGTAAGATCTAACTCCTGGCGAGGGCTCTGTAGGACCTCCGAGCACCTCAGGACACTCCGCAGGATGTGTGCGGGCTTTCCAGACAACACCTGAGGGATAATGTTGGGATGGGCAAGTGGGCACTCCAGGGATGCTCTGGGGGTGGTATTTACTCTGCGGCAGGACTCTGGGCATGGGCAATCATGACACACTTTGTTGGGGCACACTCTTGATACTCTCGGTGTACTTTCCAGGTATTCTCGGCGGAGGCCCGCGAGGGACACTCTGGGGTTGAGTCACTTTGGTGGGGTTCTGGGGGTGGAGTGACAAGACCCAACGGCGGTGGGCACTCCACGGACACTCTTGGGTTTCTGGGTGCAAAGCGGAGGAAGAACCAGGACATGTGCGAGAAGAAGGGAGGCATTCAAATGAAACAGCCCCATACAGAGGGTGGAGACCAACCCGGAGACCGAACGCGAAAAACGGCATGAATCCCGAAGACGGCAAAGCCAGAGCTGGAAAACCAAAGCAGTGGATAAATATCCTAAGCCTAACAGGCGCCTGTCAGACTCCAGACGCAGTATGTAACACATCGCAGCTGGGGAGGAAATTTCCCCGAAGTATGATTTTGTTCCTGCTGCCTCAAGAATGTGTGGAGATCTGGTCATTGAGCGGGGATGCACCTTGTGCTCGGGATGGTCGGGGCGTTCTCCACTGTTCATGTCGGCGATCGATCCACAATCACTTTGTTACACCATCCACATCCGTCCGCTCATCCCACGCACACATTTGCCGGACAAATTGTGACGAGCTGGTTCACCAGACAAGAAGCTTGCAAAAGGCAGCACCGCCAATCCAACCAGGACCGGATGAAATGTCTCGATCTCCTGTCTGTGTTATGCATCATGCAGCAATGCCATTCCTGTTGCGGGAAAGCTAGTTTCGGACTCGGAACCGCTGGGAAAAGGCCAACCTTTCGATTTTTCACGTAGGCAAGGTTGCGGTCGCAAGGGTGGAAGTGCCTGAGTTTCCGCTGCAAGTTCATTGCTCAGGCCACATATCAAATCATACGTGTTCGACCGCAGGGCCTGTAGCTCAGCATGCTCAGCTTGTGACTTGTGACGTGCTCGAGGTCATGACGTGTTGGCTGACAGTAGATCTTTCCAGGCTTCAAAGTGCTTAGATTTTTCAGTATGCAATCACAAGGTTGCATTCGTCGGCGGAATTGACTTTGCAGAGAATCGGCACGATACGTGCGCTCCCAAGTTTGCCGTGCGGAACTGGATGAGCTCAGCGTTGAAATGCGGAAAGCATCGATCCGTTGTGTCGCAGGCCGGAACACGTCCGGCCTGATCCACGTCTTGTTCAGGCAGGATCTCGGAAATGTGATCGAAGGCAATGACGACCTGCGAATTAAGGTGGCTGTTGACGCACGCCATCCCACCGGAAACGAAAAGCCTTGGCAGGACAACCTCCGCTTGACCGTTGTGAGTCTAAAGTGTGTCTTGCAATGTCTTGCATCTCAAGTCCATCCACAGGATGCCATGGTCAAGGCTGGGCCTCGAGAGCCACGCTCCCGCTAGCGAAGTCTCCATGCAGGTTAAAGGACGCGCCGCAGAACAAGTCGCCATGATCATGGTGGAGCGCTGGTGGTCCGCTGCCATGAATCCATGGGATGTGGCAATAATGGACGTCAGATGAGCTACCAGTAGCACCCGAATCCGGCAATGGGGAGAGAGGGCCCAATGCAACGTGACAGCAGTTTGACATCTGACATGCTCGACCTGTCGTGAGTTGTGTCCTCGCCTGGTGTTTACAGAAGTGGGTGGGTTGTTGAAGTTGAAGAATCCGGAGTAATTGGATGGTTCCGAAAAAGACTTGTTAGAAATCCACTTGCTCGGACACTGTTTGACCGTCCGCAGTAGACTGGCAGCAGGGGTAGCCTCAGTCTTGCTTCCGTGTTGACCTTGCGTTGCATGCCACTATATGCCACTTCTGTACACTAGATTCAGAGAAAGGCGCAAGGCCTGCGTGGGGAGTAGCTGAACGGCCTAGTCTGGCTTCAAAGATATAGCACCACCGTGACTAGAAGAGCGCTGTTCGGCGTCACACGGCAGGACTTACTGCAAATCTGTCGGGTTGGCACGTGCCCAAGCGATGCGGCCTGTTTCAGCGAAGCTTGATTGCATGCAATGAATAATGCCGAAGCGACTCGCCAGAGCTTGTCGACTGCTCTTCGCTTTTACTGTGAGTTAAGGATTCTCGACAGTACGTTGTGGAATGTCGTGGCCCTTAGCATCCAGAGCGACAGGCGGTGATCTTGTCGTGGAGCTCAGGTCAAGGGTGCGCTGCACGACAGCCTCTGGAAGGATTTGCAATGTGGAAGCCCTGGAGTCCTGGAGGATGCCAGAAAAGAGCATATTTTAATATGTTCCTGTCAGGCAACCAGATGCCGAACACCGGCATCCTGGGGAAACTGCAGCTCAGCCTGGGTGGCGGATTGTCAGAGGAGAGTTGCTGATGCAATAAACCATGAAACAACTTCGAAGCGTGACAGTCGGTGGCATGCCGGAAGCGCTGCAGGAGCGCCAAGTCCGGATCGAGACACCTCAGGTTGATGACTCATGTTTGGGCATCTGTGTATTGCAGATGCCATGACATTGCTTGTCTTCGTTGCATCTGCCAGATACAGAGCGAGTACTTGGATCCAAATGCGGATAAGTCAGATACTCAGATCGACTGCATCCATAAAGCCAGGACTAGCAGTTTCGACTGAGGTTCGTCGTCCTCAAGAGGGGAAAGGCTGATGAGGCGACTTCCATGCAGCCTTGGTTTCCTCCGCGGCCGAAGAACTCCAGGTGGACATCGTCGGTCTTCATGCGCTGGATGCCCAGGCACATTGCGCTTGGGGTTCTGTGGCGACTGCTGGCAGGAGCTGAGGAGTGTAAAGCTGAGCAGGTCCCGGAGGAGATTGCCATCTCGTTGGATGGGATCCGCCACTTCGCTGCCAGCGTTCCATGCTGATCATGCATGATCATGCGATTGCTGCCACGATGATGGCTGGGTCGAGATGCGTTGGGTTCCGGCACATGCAGCCTGCAGCCCAGGTGTGCGGATATTCAATTCTACGCAGGTTGGGATTGCTTTGGGGCGACATGTGCCTTGCTCGTTGAACATTACCCGTAGACTCTTCACCATGATGGAGCAACGCTCACGGCGAGGTGGCTGCCGGAAGGTAGGTCCGTCAAAAGACCTGTGCTGCCGGCAGCAGAAGTGTGGCACAGTAGCCAGGTGTTGCTTATGAGGGAGGAGAACAAATGTGCAAAGTCACGCTGTCTGGTACCAACATGTGGATGGGAACAAGCCCCAGATCTTGTCATTCGTTTCATATCACTCAGATGATGGTATGCTCTGCTCAGGCACGGCTACCACCGTGCAGGACTTCTGCCGAGCATGTACACCACTCAATCGCAACCGCCTCGAGCTGTGAAGTGCATCTTCTTGAGCAACTGTCGCCGGATCTTGAAAGACATGCAAAGCAGCACTACGAAAAGATGAGGTGAGGGACCCAAAGAAACAAGATGCTGCAGGCAACATGCAGATGTTGGAGCTTCTCATGGTAAGAGAAGTCGAAGCTTGCCTGAGCGGTGTAATGTCGACTGCAAATGTTCAAGACTTCCGACTTCTAAGAAGTCCTGCCGAAGCCGGGTTTCTGCAAGCTGAAGTAGTTCGAGATGGTCGCAAACAGCAGAGCGCCCCATCCGAGCTGCAGAACCACCGCACTTGCGGAATTTGGTTCGGGGAGACATGTGGCAGGTCAGTAACCGCAACTAAACCGGACGAAAGAAGCAATCTGCATATTCGCAACGGAGTGTGCAGGAACGACTGAGCAAGATTCAGCTCCAATGCTGCAGGACAGCTACACAACATTTCTCAGCATGATTCGCAATGCGAAGAGGCGCGGCACCAGCGGCGTAGGGTGAGTTTTGTTTGATCACCGACTCGACAGCCTCGCAGTCGCTAGAGCACAGGCGACTCCCTGCTGCCCTGCCTCTCAATCCTCCAATCTCAACGTGCCCGGCACATCATGCCGCTCTCAACATGATCGGCAGTGCTTCGAATGCCCCGTGGGGACACCTCCTTGTTAAGAAATGTTTCAGAAATGAGGAACATCCCAGAACAAGAATTTGTAAATCGCAGCTCGTTTTTTCCGCTTGCAGGTTTGTTTTCATCGAGAACCAATACTTCTCCAGCGACTTCCCCTCATCGTCACCGGAATGTTGAGGCCACAGAGATCCCAGAGAGGCCTTAGGCAAGGACATCGGCAGAAGACTAGTGCAGACGTTGTAACTTCGCGATGCTTGCAAATGCAGACAAGGTCAGCACGCGCACGATCGTACATCCGCTGTTCTGCGCCATGGCTTCATTCGGCCACGAGAACCCTGAAACTGAGCCTGTGAACTGCAGCAGCTGCAGACCGCTTCAGTGATCTGGGGTCGATGACTGAGGTACAGTGGTGCGACCAACCGTGTGGCCGAGGTGAGACCACCTCTGCTTGCAATGTCGGAGAACACATGCATTCAATTGCATTCACGAAAATACGCTTGGAGTTGGCAGATCTAGCCTCGAGCGCTTTGGAACAGCTTGTCAGATCAGAACACCGCCATGAGCCGTGCAGTAGTTGACGGTGACGCTACTCCAGTATTGCCAGTGCAACTGCTCCTGACAAGCTTTTAACTTTAAGGCTTAGGGCGTTGTGCGTGGGGAGCTTCGTCTTAGGGAGCGTGGCAAGGCCAGAGTTCGGAAAAAAGCATAGCGGTGATGTCAAAGTATGCAGTCTACTTCCTAGCCACTAGTAACGTTGAAGCGATGGCAAAATTCTTTGTGTTGCCTTCGCCTCACTCACGTAACTTTGTTTTCGCTTTGGTACTGTCCATTGTTCCGGTCAGAGGTTTCCAAGAAGTTGAGGGACAATTGACTGTTAGAGGTAACATAGGGTTCTGCTGTTGAGTGCCTTGAACCGTGGCTAAAGCTCGGCTCAAGCTGCAACTGGGTTTTACCACAACGGAGCAATGGCACCGTATGTCGTTGCCCCGTCTTGCTGACGATTGTGACAGCTCACCCGATGCCGCCCCACCGTGCAGGTTCCTCTACTTCCTGTAAGGGTGATCTTCGGATTGTCACCTACCGACCTGGCCTCTACCCCTACCACCTCGGGTGCCCTACGTACCGATGCTGGACGGGTTGTCCTTTGGCTCGGGCCTTATTGACACAACATTGCCCAGGCACCTCCGAGCATCCCGTGCATGTGGCGATGCGGGGGCGCGCCGACCAACGAATCCGACTCGCCTTGCCCAGCAGTCACTGCACGCTGTGCAATGCCTGGGCCTCAGTGCTGCAACAGCTTACCTTGCCAGCCCGGTTCCGCAGTCTTGCTTTGGCTCGGGTTTCAGGTTTTCCCGCCCGCCTGGTGTGGAGGGGAGGGGGAGGACTTCCCCCAAAACGAGCCTAAGGACAGTAAGGCTGGCGGAAGGTACTGTGCCACAGCATTCTCTGAAAGAGCTGCAGCCGAGGCGGGCCTTTACTGGTCGAGAGTGGATCAATCGTTAAGGCCTTTGATGCTTTGCATGCAAGAAGCTAGACTTGACATCTCGCCCGAGCCAAGAACGAGTCCTTTCTCAGACTTGCACAATGAGTGCCTCCGCGAAATGGCAACCCATGGGGTACAGACTCGGCGCGAGGAATCTTTGCGCCGGGCGCGGTTACGAGACCGAACTGCTGGGCAAAGCCTGGAAGGATGGTGGTGCCGCTCTGTTCGTGGACTCTCGTTCCGAGGATGGTTGTGTGAGGCCAATGTGTCGGAGAGTCGGAGAGCAGGGTTCCGAAACAGAACTTTTCGGAACCCCGACCGCACCATCTCTTCGGGCAGGCCCATCAACGATGTCATATGAGTCAGCTGGACCAAGTTCAACCACCTCCCAGCTCCCTAGCCCTTTCAACAGGTTGTGGCTAGGCAACCCCTGTGGTGGCGGTCCCGGCGTCGATGCGCGAAGAGGGACGTCCCGCGGGCTTTCAAGTGGCATTTTCTTAGGGACCACCCAAATACCTGAGTTCGCTGTCAGACTTGGTCATTATCAGCTTGGCCATGCCCTTTGGGCCTTTGGTTGGGTCGGGTCATTGGGCGAGTTCGTGGCCTCGAGCGCCGCTGCCAAAACGCACCAATGTGGTCTCCTACGACTCCAAGTGGCTGTTGGGTGAATGTGGAAAAGATGGCCGAGGAGAACCAGCAAGTGGCAGGAGTTTTGGGGAGCATTGGACTTTGTAATGTTGCAGGCCGAGGTGCCCCTGCAGTCTAGCTTAAAACAACCTTCGAGAAGCTCTTGCCCATTCGTGAGAGGCTACCACTCCTTGAGCAGCTGGAGAGACCCCGCATCACCGGTGGAGATGCCACCCTGTCTCGGATAGGGGCCGTGGACTGGAAAGCGGAAGAGGTTAGGCGCTACAAGGAAGCACTCGGTCAGGTGCTGGCAGAGGTCAAGGATGAGCACGAGATCATCTCGATCATGGAACTGCTTGGGTTCGTAGTGCTGGCCTGCCACAGGCGATCTCTGGTGACAAATTCGAATGTCCGCTCCTGGCTCTTCCGAAGGCGACTCCTTGTGCAACTGGTACAGCGGCTCGAACCCAAGTTCGGGTTTGCCACGCACCCAATCAATTTTTGAACCTACCGTACTCAGCGTGCCGACTTTCTTATAGCAGGGAAGGCTTGACACAGTTATCCGATACTCGAAAGGCTGGTCGCTTTGGCTCGGATCGACTTGCCCAAGTTGCCCGCCAACTGGCGCACTCAAGTGAATCAGTGCATCCGGCCATGGTCGTTGGTTCAGGTCTGCGTATGCACGCCCTGGGCTGTATTACTCACCGAGTCACCGAGGTGCCGGGCTGCCGGAAGCTACTAGTCAGTAGTTGCGGGTTGGCCACGAAGCTGTTTGTCCCGTTGCAGAGTCGAAGAGATGACTTAGGCGTTGGTTTCCCCGTTCGCGGATCGACCAGTATGTTACTTCTTGTGGGGGTCGGTCTCTGCAAGAAAAAGGCAGATCCTACTGGAGGCCATCCCTGACCTCTTAACGCTTGGTGCTGTCGGGCTTGGGTATCCTGCCCACCTGATAGGTCATGCGCCTCCGGAAGGAGGGGTAAGCGTGCTTTCTGTTATTGATGGAGGGTGGTCTGATGCTGCGCACGCGTACCTGTATGCCACTGCCGATATGTCCGCTGCCTCGAGAGCCCGTGCTAGGGACATGCTCAGGGCAAGACCTGTTTTGCGCACTGTTCTGCACCAACAGTGGCAAGGACCTTGACCTCATCTTTCTGCCCGACATGCTGATGGACGAGGTCTACGGCATGCAGGTGCCGGGTCTAGGTGGTGTCTTTGCGGAGGCTGGGACTCCCGAAAGCAGGTATCTGGTTGACGCGTATGGCGGACGCCCTCAGGTCCTGGCCGTTCCCGCAGTGGAGACACAAAGGGACATCCCAGAGGTCAGCGCTTTCACTAATGGTGGGCGAGCCAACCTTCAACTTCCAGGACCCCGCCAGGAGAAGATGGGCGTGCATCGACAGTTACAGTCAGCATGGGCTCCGGAAGCCACGCTTCCCCGTGCCGATGTCGCAGGCGTCCATGTGCAGGCGAACTACCGCCAGCGCTGCAGGGGCTGCCATGCTCCCGTAGCTGCACCTGGAGTTCATTCAAAACGCAAAGGACGAGGTCGCGCGGATCGAGCTGGAGCAGCGCCTGCGAAGGCTTAACTTAACTCAGGACGACAGCTTCTTCTGCTCGAACGTCTGGCCACAAGTGCTCCGCTTATGGTCGGAGGCCACTGCGAGGCGTACCGCCGCCGGGCCGCCGAGCTGGCCGACGGTGCCACTGACGCCGCGTCACTGGCAAAGGTGCCTCGCGCATCCACCGAGACCTTGCCTATGGCGCCGGCAGTAGAACCGGCACAACTCAGACTGCGCGCTGTGGGCCTCGGGGTGCCGGAGGACGAGGACAGTCGTTCCGACTTTGTTTTCGATTCACTGCTCGCACCCACCCGTCGCAGGCCGCGTAAAGTTTGTTCGTGACTGCTCCACTTGCTGCTTTTGGCTTTGGTACTGCCGAGTGCGAATACGCAGAACTTGACTGTTAGAGATAACGTAGAATTCTGCCGTTGAGTGCCTAGAACCTTGGCTAAAGCTCGGCTCAAGCTCTCTTTCTGTTGGCCGCCCGCCCGGATTTCGTTGGGGCCGCGGCGTGGACCATGTCACACTGGCCGTAATTAAAAGCCACAGTCGTTCCGACTGTGTTTTCGACAGTGGCACTCCGCCGAGTGCAGCTCCTTTGTGGATTGCACATGGACTTCGGTTCCGTCCGAATCGGTCTGAACTGCAAAGGTGTTGCAAGAGGATCCCTCTGCACCTGCTGCAGGAGGTGATACGTTGCGCTCAACATTGGACGGTAATTTGCCCCGAACAGTGCCGCATCTCCCCTCTCTGCCAGCTCCTCAGGGGAAACCTACACAGAGGTCTGGGTTAAAGGAGCCATGGAGGACACTGTCTACCTCCGGGTCGAAGGAACCACCGATACCGACGTTGACTGGAAGCGCCGCATTGAAAAGATTGTTCGTGAAGGCTCCACTTGCTGCCTTAGTTTTGGTATGGTCGAGTGCAAATAGGCAGAAGCAAAATACGTAGACTGGGCCTGGGCGGTAAGCTGCGGCGTGTCAGGCGTGACACGGGTGTCACGGCCGGGAGGTTTCGTGTCAGGCCTGACATCTGACATATGTGCCCGGCTTGACACGAGCGTCACGAGAACTTCTGTGACACGAGAAAGGGTTCGGGTTTAGGGTTTAGGGATAGCATCGTTTTGTGCAGGGATCAGGGCTTGGGGTGTGGGGATTGGGGTGATGTTTCAGGGTTTGGGTTTTCGGGTGTTTTAGGGTTTGCGCATTATTCTCTGTTTTAGGGGTCGCGCTAGGGCCTGAGTCACGTCACCAGTCACACTTCTGAGTGTCACGGCCTGCCATTTGCAGCTTCGCAGCTTCTGTCGAAGTTTCACAGCTTCGCAGCTTTGATCGAGTAGGTCACACTCCGGCCCAATCCGTGTAAAATCTAGGAAACGTATGTTTGAAGTCCAGTACTCCAAAGTTGTGATTGTTTTGATTTGTCAACAGCACTACTAGTTACTAGTTCGATCTCGTGCATGAAATACATGACATAACTATGAAACCAGTTCTTAGGGAACCGTGTTTTTTCTCTTGTTCCTCTTTCCCTCGTCTCCTGCTACAACTGGGCCCTAGCTATCTGTGCACGTCAATCGACGTGGAAACACGTCCCGAAAGCTTAGCACTATAAGTCAGAGGCGAAACTCGCAGACATATCAAAGCCGAGACATGCATGCATGCATATGTGCATGCACGCATACACACACACACACACACTTTGGC
>CAJNJA010030176.1:0-30849 GCA_905231915.1 Symbiodinium necroappetens
GACCCCCAACAAAGGTAGGTCAATGGGGGGGGTAGCATATATATATATATACACACACACACACAAAAAAAAACAACCGTACACGCATGACAGGACTACAACCCCGGGCTAAAACTTCGTATGGGGCATGGTAGTAAAACTTCGTATGCGGCATACCTACCGGGTAGATGTAGCTGAGCTTCTGTCGGCCTTACTGCTCTCGTGCTTTCATCTGCCATTGCCAGTTTCAGATCCAGGCGGCTGATCGTGGGAATCGACAGTGGGTCCACCTGACCAAGACAGTGTAATGTGGACTCGGCATTTCCCATATAGTCTCATGAAGGATGGGGCAGTTCCAGACGGACATTAACAGGGGCGGAAGAGGTTCTGTTTCCAAGAAGCAGAGGTTTGCAGTTTCCTAGCTTGGCTTGCGTTGGCTTCGTTGGCCTAGGAAGCTGAGTGGCTTGGCATGTCCTTGGCAAGCTGGCTTGCACAAGGCCCACTGTTGACGAGAACGATGCTGACGATGACGATGATGATGATGAAGATGATGATGATGACAAGAAGATTTGACGGAAGAGTTCTTACTGTCGTTGCCACGATAAGTTGGTTTGCTGCTTGTACTTGTCTTGCTGTGCGCGTGATCCCAGCGGCGAACATCGGGGTCAGCTATGCTCCAGCATCGCTGCCGATGCTCTGCTTGCCACATGAGTTTTGCTGCTTCGACGTTGGATGCGAATTCACGTCCTTACCTCAGACAGGAGCGCTCCTACTGCTCCTGCTGACATGTAGCCATGCTTTGATTCGACTGCTAGTATGGTTGCTATTCCAACTCGGTGCTTTAACTATGCCTCTGATTCGTGCTGGGGCGTAGCCCATGTGGCCCACCATGTCCCTGGCTCCGCTCTCCTGTAACTTGGACAATTTCCATACAACTCAAACTGAAAATGCTTCTTTGGTTTTGGCAGAGAGCAGAAACTCAAGGAGCTTGAGACGCTCTGAACTGCGTGACACCATCATACAGCTGGTGCAGCTTTCTACGCCAGCTGTCTACATGGGCCTGCTGCCATCCAGTGCCCAACCTCAGTGTTCCACAAACGGAAGGTGAAGCTCGTGAAGAATCCCTGCTGGGATATCCCGCACAGTTCGGATGGCAAACACAATCCAAGTGCCCGACATTTTGCAGGACCAAGTTGTGCAAAAGCACATGTCCTTTTACAAACGTCGCTGCTTCAAGTGGGCCAACAAAATCGACGAAGGGATTGGTGGTTCACGTTCAAGTTGATTCTATGCATGGAGTCAGCGCCTGGAAGCCGCAGGAGGAGCTGTTCTGGCTCTCTCGCTGCAGGCGGCCGACCACCTTCCACTCAGGGCTTCGCGGGTAGTTGTGCTCCTTCCTCCCCACGGGAAGTATCAGACTTGCGAGCATGTGAGGCAGTAGGCTGTATGTTCGACTTTCTGCTGTAATGGAGGCAATGCAGTTTGTGTATTCAAGTTGAATTAGCATCACGCGAGGGTATGGTTGCATATTCTGGGACTCGAGATGTGAGGTTCTGCTGCACCAGCACGTGCTCTCCGTTGACAGCCTGTGCAGAGAAAAGCTGCCATCGTCCTCATGCCACATTTCCCCGGTCTACAGTGCAGCCACATCCAACAAACGTTTGGGTAAGAATGAGGGGAAACCAACGTGTCGGGGTCATTCCTTTCCTGACTGCCCTTTTGCTCTGTGACCTGTAGGTCTGCCCCGGTGCCCCGGTTGAGTAAGAACGAAGCGCGTCCAACGGTTGCAGGACTGGAAACCCTGAAAGGGCGCCTTGCATTACTTATCAGGTAGATGCGCCATGGAGCCCAGCTTGCCAGGTTGTCTTGCCGGAAAATCGGTGAGTAACTAATCCGATGACTTGAGCCTCAGAGAGAGTCCCCACACTGAAAAAAACTGAAACCCCTGCCCCAACCCCCTCCAACTAAAGACTGGCGGCTGCAGCACATCCTCATCTCTACACCCTTGAGCTTTGACTGTTTGCTCTTCCAGTGCCTCGGTAATCTCGCGCACCTCCTTCACCCCTCGCTCCCACTCCTTCAGAGAACGAGGGCTTCCCAAAGCTGGCACCCGGAAGGGTGAAGGCCAAGTAGTGGCAAGGTAGAGCAGAGTGGCTGTAGCATTTCACTTGTGCTGTCTAAGGAAACTTGGGCCCGTGTTTTTGCTCACCCGTGTTCGCTCACCCACGTGACCTGCCAAACCTTTGCTGAAGGCCTACTAGTAGTAGCCGTAGTAGTAGTAGTAGTAGTAGCAGCAGCAGCAGCAGCTGACGCTGCCGGCTGCGTCGTCATGGTGGTAGCATGGTGCGGTAGTGGTAGTGGTACAGCACTCCATCGTCAGTTGTATGGTGGTGGTGGTGGTGGTGGTGGTGGTGGTGACGGTGGCGGGGGTGGCGGCGGCGGTTGTGGTGTCTAGGGATATTCCGAGATGTGGGATCAGCTTTCGATGCAGTGCAACGTGAGGCCGCATGCGGGATTTCTTGCTTGCTTGCTTGCTTGCTAGGGGTTTGGAGTTTCTCTCTCTCTCTCTCTCTCTCGCTCTCTCTCTCTCTCTCTCTCTCACTCTCTCTCTCTCTCTCTCTCTCTCACACACTCTCTTTTTTTGGCCAGGGCTAGCGGCTCTCACACTCTCTCTCACTCTCACTCTTTCTCTCTCATACCCCACGACTGAATCGCGGTGGGTCTTGGAAGTTGTCTGTTTGGCCTCGTACAACTCTGGCTGCCCGGAATCCCTCATTGAAATCCGGACTCGAAGGCTTCGCACCCTCCACAACTCATCGACAGGCAAGCTCAAAGACTGAGCTCGGCACCTCTGTGACGACTGGAGCTATCACAGTCGCCCTGACCGATTCGGAAGTGTGTGGTGGGGGGGGCACGTCAGGGGTGTGGGGGGTCTTCGGACTTCAAATCGTTTTTAACGTAGTTGACGAGTCGTAGTGAGCAGGAGGGGAATCATGCTGCCAGAAGTCTGCTGGGCTTGGAGCTAGCCCGACCCTTGTATCACACAACCAAGGTAGACCAGAACATGCAATGCTAGTACAGACTGCCACAGGTAGCTTCTTCGATGCTGGACACCCGAAAAGTAGCTGCAACCGTCTACCACATGTTCAAAAGCATGCATCAGCAGCTGTAGCACGCTAGCACGCTTTCGGGGTGCGTGTGTGGGTTTTTTGGGACCCCCGGTTCAACAGACCTCTTTTTGAAATCTCGGCTGGCTGTGCCAAAACTGCCTCGAATGCACAAAAAACCTGGACTTCGACTACGACTCCTAGCAATCCTCAAGTTTGTTTGTAAAGAACGGCAAGGCTCTGCATGGCTGCACAAGGCTTCTTAATGCGCTTGCCGTTCGGAACTTCGGGCTGAATGCTCCCAAGTTTATGTACTTCCAACCTGGCCCCGTGGCGACTGGATGTCGGCCTTTGCATGCTCTGCCGCTGGGCAGACGTCATTTGCATCCCCTCCGTGCTTGCGAGGTAGTCGGCCACGGCGCCTCCCGAAAGAAGCTTCGATGACTTTCAGTTGTCGAGTTGCAGGATGTATGGAAACGCTTTCTCGGATGTCGCAACAAGGCTGATGTTGAGGTTTGCGTTGTCACGTCTGGAGGGAGAAGGAGCAAAGTCTCGGAGGAGCGTGTTACTGCGCAGGGAACTCCTGGAGAGTCATGACTTCACAGCAGACAGTCCTTTGAATCCTATGCTTCAGCGGCTCACGTCGGCTGGTCGCTACAGCTCGAGTACTTGTAGTACTTCCGTCGCGGCAAAAGGAAGCTCGGCCTACCATCTCCGATTCCGCAAGCTTCCTCTTTGCATAGATCTTCGAGGACTCAGTATCGAACACCAGGGCAGGGAAGCAAGAGCACTGCAGATATGTGGAGTGCTCGTCTGTCTCAGCTTGGCAGAAGCTGCTAATTAACTGGAACCTCGCACTCAGGTGTCCACAAGACTTTCAAGCGCAACGACAAAGACGCTCGGTCGGCTCCGCAATGAATGGCAGAGCACACGCATAGTGCTACTTAGAGAGTGGCAACGAACTAGAGGACAGCTCTTCGAGGTTTAGTCCAAGCACAACACAAATTCTGTGAACATGCTGGATGAACCGGACATGTCAGGGCCCGGACCACCGGCGCCGATTGAGTGTTGCACGTGTTGGGAAGCTGCCTTCTCCAGCAATGGCAGCTTCCCTCCTGCAGTCTTGGAGCCAGGTTACGGAATATTGCAGCATTGCAGCATGGCACACCAAAGCAAGATGAAAAAGAAACCCTTGAGACTGCAAGCAGATCACATCGGCTGCGCAAACCAAGGGCCTCGGATTGCTCCACATCGGGGTCGGCTTCACACCAGAAGAGGTTGCAGTTGTAGCCCCTTGGTGACCGAAGCTTGACAAGAGTGGTGCCAAGACATACGAAGAAGTATCGGAATGCTGAGATGTTACATACCTGCGCCGGAGGCTGCAAATTTGCAGTCGGATAAGCCAGGACGGCAGGTTTGATATACGAGCGAACCCGTGAGATTTTTCACTGAGATCTTGGCCAGCTTGCTGGAGTGTATGTAGTGCTGATAGGCCTCGGCTCCAGCTCAGATTGCGAGCCAGCACGGGCCCTTCCGACTCCGACTCCCCGACCTCAAGTCTGATCCTGAAATCACCGAGTCCGGGCCAAGCCACGCAAACATGGCATCGTTGCAAACACTAACCTTCCGGAGGGGAAGACACGGGGCGTCCAGCGGATGAGGGCTTCAGAGGATCGCTGTTCAGCTTCGTGAAGTCTTTTCGGTGAGAACTAGAACGCACGTGATCGTTGATAGTGCGCTGCTCACTTGAGAGGGCACTTCAGCAATAGTACCCCCTTGTGACACAACGGTGCCCAAAAGCAACTGTGCAAAGTCGAAACAGGGTCATAAGATAAGCAGGCAAGCAGAATCCGGATGAATCACGCAGACTCGGCCACCTAACTACACACAACCTAGTAGGCTCGACCACCAAGACCAACTTAAATTCTCCAGGCATCCTGAAGTTGTGGGATTACGAAGCTTCCGAAGGCACCTGGCCTGTGGCGTATCAATGGTCCACAATGGATTGAAAACCTGACCAAGTCACGGCTGGTCACAGTGTCACAGTCAAGACTGTGCCGGCCACTTGTCAGAATCATCAAGGCGGATGTTGAGTGCAGATGACTCATGTTCTGTCAAGTAACAACTTCTGGCATGACTCGAGGTGCCCAGAAATGCCGAACCCAAGAGTAAGACCAAATGCGACCAAATAGAAACCGCCTGAATCTGAAACCTTGGAAGAGCTTCTCGGGACCACTGCTGACATCAAACAAAAACCACCCATTGACGAATTGGCGTTGCGCATGGGGGGTTCGAACCACGGCAGAGACAGCCTGGTTGGCATCATTGAAGGTGGCGAAGATCTTGCGGAGGCGAAGTGGGTTACCGCTGGTTGTAGAAGTGGCATCAGAGGCTTTACTGGCTCGTCAAAACTTCAGCATGCATGCGAAACTGACTCATCAGAAGTGGATGCTCTTCTGACGCATGCCGGCCGATCGAAGATTCATGCCTTGACCGGCCTTGGCATATCTCCACATCTCCCATCTTGCGCAAAGAAGGGGCAATCTCATCTTTCATCCGCGGGCCTGCTGCCCACGGTTCAGGTTGTGCTCTGGCGGGAAGATGCTGGGCACGCCCGAATCCACCTGCCCACTCGACTTGTTGATGCATTGGGATCAGGAAGCAGAAGCACCGTGCCTCAAAGACCATCGAGCCCCACGCAGCCAGGCCGAGCGAGACGACAATCTCAGCGTCTCATCTTTTGTCTTTGTGCCGTGAGTCCCCTTTCATGTTCAGAAGCGAGCGAAACAGGCGGGTCAAGTTTCATAAATCAGCAGAATTTCATGCTGCCCCGAAAGAACCGAACCAACCAACCACCCACCCAGCCAACCACCCAACCAACCACTCCCCCGACCGACCGACCGACCGGTCAACCCACCCACCAACCAACCAACCCCACCCACCCAGCCAGCCAACCAGCCAACCAACCAACCATTTGACCACAGAGAAACAGATGGGAAAGTACAAAGTAAATACTTTGAAATACCAAATCAAACACATTGAAGGATGCGCTGCGCATGTGCTTCTGCTCGAAGGCTGGTTATGAGGTTGGTCGGCAGCCAGGGAGCGAGCGAGTTGGTTCGTCAGCTAGCCATTTTCGACATTTACATCTACATCCATGTGTTCATGTATCCGCTTGTGTATCTGTAGGTTCGTTGTCAGACATACTGAACATAACGGTTATTGGATTACTTGTTCATCCATTTCATGTTTCAACTTATTTCTATATAAGTAAACATATGTAGTTCTACTTCGTGCTTGTCGTACGAAGACATGATTCATACAAATTTCATGCATCAAATCAACGTGTCTCAGGGCTGAGGAGCTCGTAAGGCTGCTCGCACACCCCAGGAGCGGAACATTTCAGTCGAGGACTTCGACATGTTTGAGGCAGGGCATTGCTTCCTCGGAAGGTGGGCGGCCACTTGGCATTCCCCTAAGCTTGGATGCTGCATAAGCATGCATCTTAAACTGCAAATTCGCCACTTAGTCTCAGCATCATTTCGACATCGTGCCTCTTGTCCAAAGGCTGTCCTTGCCTTGCGAAGAGCCGTAAGGCACGAGTAGCCAATCTGGGTCCCAGACTGGAAACAAAGCCAGGCTGCGCTTGGCCCTCTGCAAGCATCTGGTGTAGCCACCTGATGTCCATATAAACAAAATGCATCCAAGCACTCATAACCCAAGCAATACGACTTGCAATACATCAAACGTGCAATTGTCGAGTATCGAAACGGGGCCACGAAAAGGTACGACACCGACAACAAGTTCATCGCACCGTGAGGCAACGCATCAGTCGGGCTTGGGTCCTGGGATCACAGCGCAAACCAAACGTCAAGCCCTTCAGCCCCTCTAGTCTCCCCGACACTTTCCAGGGCGAGGCCCGCGCGCGTGTATGGATACGCGTCGATTTTGGCGGCCTTGCAGGTGCCAACATCTCAATTCCTAAACAGCGTCGTACAACTCCCGTGATTGGCAGAAGACTTGTGCCTGTGTGTGCTGTCATGGAGTCATAATCGCAAAAGCCAAGAGGAGAAGCGAACCCAAGCCCTTCATGCCGGCTTGAAGCCTGCGGAAACTTCATGAGCCCACAATGCTCGCACCCTGAACCTCCAACCGTCATGGCATCAGCCACCCGGCCTTCGAGCTCGTCCTTGGTGGCGCGACACGAGGTCACTAGATAGGACGACTATGGACTGCGATCAGCGCGAGGTTCCTACATCTAGTGTAGTCTGTCTACTGTTTCACTTGTTTGAACTGCCTCCTCCTCCTCCTACTACGGCGACTACGACGACGCTACGCGAACATGACTACAGCAACATACTTGCACATCGCAAAAACCAGCGTGACTGCAATAAGTCCAGTAGCACGAACAGCCACAACGCTTTCCAAAGCCATACCGTGAATCGACTGTACACACGGCGTTGGCGCAGCAAAAAGGAGGCTTGCCCTCTACAGACGCGTTAGAATTGTCTTTGCAAACTTGCGTTATAGATGAGATTATTCTGTGCCCGGGTTTCTCCATACGATATTCTTCCAAGCGTCTCTTCCCACACAAACGTTCTTGTGTGGTGTATCCAAGTCTGCCGGGGCTTCCCAACTCGCTTCTTGCCATAGTCAATTCTAGTGGTACTGCTGGGCATAAACGATACCTGTCTGAATGGATGTGAATTTGTACAACGAAATATTTGACCTAATAGCTTAGCGCGTCTTCGATTATGGAAGTCACTAAATAATAGTATCTATCGTCGTTCGTCCCGGCTTGGAAATGCGATCATACCTGCTTCTTCCAAAAGCTTGCGTTAGTACTTGTGCGATCTATATAGGTGGGAGCTTTGCTTAAAATCTTGCGGATGCACATCATTTGGAACGCATTTAGCTTCGTTGCCATAGCGCAGTGGTTAAGTGGATAGTTTGAACCCATATAAATTGTTTGCTACGGGTGATGGCATCACACACTATTAACTTCCACACTCAGACACAAACCCTGAACCGTTTCGGTTTGCTTGGGCCGGTTAAGGCGGATTCCTTTTGAAGCCAAGTCTCGATGACTTCCAGAACCTGAAGGGGATACTGCGAAGAGAAGGGGAGAGGGCGGGACATCGGTCACATTACATGATCGAAACATGTCGGTGCATGTACGCAGGTAGAGATTTAGACATGTATACAAAAATATACATATATATATATATGTATATATGTATATATGTATATATGTATGTATGTATATATGTATTGCATTATAATACAATATAGCGTAAGAAAACATATGTACAATATAATATACATTATACTGTGCAGTAAAATAGAATTTCATATGACATAATATAATATAATATAGCATAATATAATATAATATAATATAATATAATATAATATAATATAATATAATATAATATAGCATAATAAAATATGGTATAGCAAGTCGGTTAGAATAGAACAGATTAGAATATCATGAGTTAGTATAGGTAAACAGAACAGAATAGAACATGATAGCATAGCATCAAATACAACTAATGTACCATAATGTATAATATAATATACAGCATAATATACAATAACATACAATACTATTCAAGAACAGAATGCAAAGATTAGAATAGAACAGAATAGCATAGAACAGAATAAAATAGAATATCATATTATGTAATTAATATCATATGATATCATATAATATAAAACAAAGTAAAATCGACCATAGAACAGAAAAGATAGACTAGAATAGAATAGCATAGAATAAAAAAACATTATCGAAAATAATGGGAATGGAATATAATACGTAGAGTGAGCAACATGGTAGAAGACAAGAGAATATAGTAGAATATAATGGAAAGTTTTTTAATATTTCATATGCTCATACCTTTATGGCTTCTTTGAGCGTCCTAAGGATTATTTGTATATGTACAACTGAAGCCATATACAAAATCATATACACATAGACATAAGCATAAATATAGACGTAAACGTGGACACGTGGACACAGACATACAAAGATACGTATACCTATATTGACAAGCCAAACCAAACCAAAGCCAGCCTAGCCGCTTTACCATCAGAACTCTTGGATCTAGTCTACCAGCGGACCACGTCCAGCAGAAGACCCTGTCTAGCTCCAAGCCCTATCTACCAGAAGACCCCATACAACAGAAGAGCCCTTGTGACAAAAGACCCTATCTGACCCTAAACGACCGGAAAAGGATTGTTGAAAGTACCATTTTCGATACATACGTAACATACACATGCTGTCCCTTTTGATAGACTGGGCCAAAAGTAGGTACCGATGTATTCCCATTATGGTGCAAAACAGAATATCATGTTAGAGCACAGGTTGCAGTCAGCAGGCTGATTTAGGAGACGCTAGAAACCTCCTTCAAATCATGTATATGCCTCGTCCCGGAAAGAACGAAGATGATGCAGGGAGGTCCATGAAAACAGATACAAGAAGCTGGGCCGTCCTACTACACGACCATTCTACGACTCGTGATCGAAATGTTGCAGACTTCAAGGATCATCTAGAAGATGAAAATCACCCTTAGCCCATCCAAGGCCTGACGGACGACATTGCTTCCTTGAGATCCGTCCTCACGCGCCGGGGCTGCGGGTTTACGATGTCTTGCGGAGGTATGCATAAGCCGTTTTGTAAGAAGACTTTCAACAGGTCCTGAAGGCAGCTGTGAAGCTCGCACATCGGGACTTGCTCCTGTCGAGTTGAATCTCGGCAGCATCCCTTCTTACAGTTCCCTGGATTCTCGTATCACTACCGTATCACCATGTCTGTATGTATGAATGTCTGTATGCATGCGTGAAAGTAAATGTCTCTGTGTATGTGCATGCGTGTGTGCGTATGTATGTATGCACGTTAGTTTGTACGGGTGTACTATGGATGTATGCATGCATGCATGCATGCATGTATGTATTTGTGTAGAAGATGTCTATGTGTATGTGTATATATTTGGAGGGTACTGGCCTCGCGAACCGTCTTAGTACTCTGAATGGCAGACTAGCATCTGCACCTGTTAGAACTACACCGCGACTATACGCAACTACTTTTTTTGCAGGATAGTTGACCAGCGAGTCACAGAGGCCTGCCACACCAATACTCCGACAGCATGCAGAGCGGCAGGTAAATGAGGCTGAGCAAGACCTAGCCGCCATCTGTGCGAAGCATGACATGTATGAGGAGGCTCGGCAAGAGGGTATATTCGTGAGCATTCGATCCCAAGTCCTGGTGCTAATCTGGTGTTGCTGTTTAGGGACGCCTGGGTGAACATACACGACCCGCGCAACAGATAGGACGCCGATGGAACTTCACTACTGCCTGAACGTACACAAACTTATTCTACTTGAAGGAATGTTCTCGAGTGGCAGGGTTGGCAGGGAACGACGAAGACGCCAGAGGCTTAGGGATGAGTGCTCTTATACCGTTTAAGGGCCCAGGTGTTCCTACATGTTTACACTGTGTCTTACACCCTCGATACAAAATTTCAGCACAGTAAACATGATGTGGCCTCATCCAGAACCTGGCTCCTCGCTTCGGCTCCACAGTTCCGGGCAATGTGTAAAAGCTTCGACCAAACTTCATGTTGTCTGCTCCTGATAGAATCACCGAACACTGGCTATCATTGGAAGCAAAGAACATCAAGGAACCTTGAATGCTGCTCAACAGCCTAACGAATCCACGTCGTGGCAGATGTGTAAGAATCTCCTAACATCTTTGACACGAGGTCTGGGAGCAGTCTGTGGTACGGCCCCACGTGAAAATCCGGGAGCGCGGCCCAGCACACCACGACACAGAGGCCTCGGTAATCGACAACAAAGTCAACAAGGGAAAACATGGCACGCCTGGCCTGCGAAAGGACGAAAATTGCTCTCTTGCGTTTGCTCCTCTAGGTGGGAAGCAGGCCAAACAAGCTGACATTGGCGGAGGCTGGTTGGAGCAAAAGACAGACATTTCCCCTGGGCTCCGGTCAACTTGGCTCTGATATCCCCTGAACATGCTGCGACAAATTGTGCCAGGGAGCCCATGAAGAATCCAAACTCGCGCAAAGGCTTCAGCACCTCAGAGATAGCTGCTATGTATCGCTGGGCCTGGAAAGGTCTAGGGCGTTCTCGGAAAATTTCGCGACCAGGGATGTGCGAGATCATGGAATGTCGGCCTTTGCCCTGCCGATACAGTACCGGGAGTAGAGAAGGTAGCTGCTTTCTTAAAGGCTTCGGCTTGGATGATGCCCTGCTTACCGCGGGTTCTGCGTGTGCAAGCGAGCCGTCGGTTGCCTTCGCTTAGGTAGGTGCTGATGCCAAATTCGCGAAGAAGGACAGCGCCGTCGTGACCGAAGTGGCCAACGACGCCTGAAGTCAGGTTTCAGGCTTGGTGCATGTGGAAGGCCACTGGCAGACAAAGACCCGTCAAGCTAATCTCGGCGCAAAAAAGGCTTGGATGGACATGTGGAGAAGACTCACCAAATTCACCGCACGGCGTGTCCGAATCCTGACAAACCAGCTCCTCACTAAACACTTACACAATTGAGAACACTAGAGGCCGAAGGAAGCCTTGCCAGCGTGGATCAAGGTCCAGGTCATGCGGCTGCCATAGTTTTCCTGACGCTGGACTACACCCGAGGTGCAACGAAGCCGTTCTAGAGGCCTTTACACCGCGAAGGATACCTACTTTGTTACTTGATGATACCAGTACTTGAAGCATGCTCAAATTTGCCTCATTCGGTCTCTTCTCCTTCCGACTGTGACCTGTCCGTCTGTCTGAGCTACCGCATCCATCCTCAGCTTCCCCTCTTGAGCTCGGAAGCCAAGGGTCCTTGCGGTGAAAAGAGTCGGCCCAGAAGTCGGTGTAGACCTTGCGGCGGCCAACATTTGGAATGCCTTGAGCCGCTGAACCTCTGAAGCCCAAAATCCCGCGAATCTTCAAAAGCCTGAATTGCCTCCACAGCTAAGCCCTAAACCCTA
Organism: Symbiodinium necroappetens; assembly: GCA_905231915.1. Taxonomy (NCBI): domain Eukaryota; class Dinophyceae; order Suessiales; family Symbiodiniaceae; genus Symbiodinium; species Symbiodinium necroappetens. The sequence goes on from CAJNJA010030176.1 coordinate 12,084, forward strand.
AATCTTGCCTCCATGTTACCCCTAAAAGCCTACCAAGCACTTTCCGAATCCCTGAGCCCCCGGGCAAAGACGACGTCCGAGCCGAGGCCGACGATCTGGCAGCGGCAAAAGGCGACCATGCTCACGTGATGCACCCACACATAGAGACACAACAGCTAGATAGATAGAAGTATCGATAGATAGATAGATCGATAGGTAGATAGATAGATAGACAGACAGACAGACAGACAGACAGATAGTGCATCTATTTATGTCTATCGGTATGCATTTACGATTTGGTGGTCGGTTGTCTATTTGCTTGTCTATGTAGTCATTTATTTATGCATTTATGTATTTATTTACATAAATGTGTGCTTATGCATATACGAGCTGAGCTTGTTAGTTAGAAAAAATGTTGGGTACTTATATAGTGAGATAGTTAGTTAGATAGTTAGCTAGTTAGCTAGCTAGTTAGTTAGTTGGTTAGTTAGTTAGTTAGTTAGCTAGTTCGTTGGTTCATGTTGGTTCGAAATTACGTTAGTTCGTTAGTTAGTTAGTCAGCTCGCTAGATAGCTGGCCATGTAGTTAGTTAGTTCGTTGTGCTTTGATATGCTGCATGACAGACCCGCAGGCAGCCACCAGGAAGGCAGGCAGACAGATAGTTATGATAGAGAGAAAGACGTGCGCGTCATAAACATTGATATATAAAAGCCCGTTGGTGCGTTTGCTTCTGTTGTTTGCTGTGACTCGATGCGACTGAATCAGCTGAAGCATTGCAATGGACATCCCGTGAATTGCATACAGCTTTCCCATCCCACCGTGCAGCACAACCATCGAACGATGATTGGATCGGCGATGGCTGTGCCCAAGCTTGCCAGAACGGCCAGGAATACTGATAGCAGCGATGCGATGCTCATTGTGTTCCTGGGTGGACAGCATGTCGGTTGCTCAAGCACATGCAATGGACCCTCAAGAACTGCCAAAGCCGCACATGCCAAAGTCAGACCTGATGTTAATCAAGGCATCGATGCTACGTCATTGCCAATGACCACAATGAGCCATGCTGGTACTGCAGACAAGCCCTCGAAGCCCGGAGGCCTGAAAGTTCTGGGGCAGGCACGAGCCGGTCACAATTGAGAACAAGACGTAGGACAGTGGAATCTGACAAGCGGCCACAAGTCATGTCGTAAAGTGATAAGACACGATTCAGATGAATGTCTTCGCATCTGTCCCACCACTGAGACACTCTGCGTGTACACAGTTAAGCTTGCTGTGGTCGTGCCATTGATGCTGGTATGCACAAATGCAAAACTCAAAGTTCTAAACAGTTCTAAAGGGCTAAAGCACATGCCATTTGGCCAGCTGGCCTTTGTTATTCATTTCTTATCTGCCTGTTTGAGTATAGCCGTGTAGTGTCACAGGCATGGCCCGAGAAAGTACGTTGCAGCCTCGATGCTGTACTGCACACCGTCCGCAATAACTACCTGAAACCTGTCAGCAAGCCCTGCGTGGAAACTCACACGTATATCGAAGGTGTGTGTACATATGTACATACAAATGCACATTCACACAGTCTCATACGATACGCACAAATGCGGACGGCCTGCGAACCGAATTAAAGCTGTGATTAAGAATCATGCAGTAGCACTGATAAAGCCCGCCGGTGTGTCGTGACGGAAACCCGTACTGCGCAGCTGCAAACACACGAAGAACCTCCCCATCCACGCTTTGCTGAGGCTTCCGCCGCACTCACGATGAGGAGAAGCCCAAGAGCACCCAGCCTTGGCACAACACGAAGATGACATGCGGCACCGCATCTGCTCTGCAGAAATGGAACAAGAAATGGAGAAAAAAACATGGACGAAAATACTACAAGGCACTACCAGCTTACCAGCTGATCATCATCAAGAACCTTTATCAGGTCGGACACACACAATGGCTCGTTGTTGCTCAGCCCGAAGCTGTGCTGCTAGCCAGTTCCACAACTGTCCTACAGAGTCCTGACGGTCTTGGTGCCACGCAGCCTTCACAGATCTGAATCTGAATGACTCGTGGGCAGCAAGACTGGGCACCAAGCAACACGCTTTGCGTGTGGACCATAAGGTAGAAGAGCACGAAACCCATCGAGCCAGCCTGAGGTGAGGAGGGATACGCGCGGGACAATGACTGCCAATAACGGGGCAAAAATCTGCAGGACAGCCCTAGGTTGATTGCTTCAACGCTATCCAAGAATCTCAGGACCGCCCGGTTTGGTAGATGAGTCGTTTAGGCATTGGACGTCCAGAAGGTGGATATGCGAAAAATCAGAAGCAGAGCATCTCGGACTCGGGGCCAGGGACCAACCCGGATCTGGCACAAATTGCCGCTTGACATCACGTCTTGCAGGTGAATCGCGCACACTCAAACAGCACTCGCACCACAAGGAATGCTCGAGGTTCCGACGGCTAAGAGCAGATCCCCCAACAAAGTCTCGGTGACCTGCGCAGCACATGCGAAGCTTTACCTCCTCGAAGGACCCTAGGAGGGTACCCTCAAACCCAAGTGGCGACACTTTTTCACTTCGAGACTTGGAGTCTTGGCTGCGGAGCCCAAGAAACACCCTGGATCATGGGCATATCGTGTTGGCTCTGGGCTTGGTGGATCTTCGAAGTCATTTGGATTCAATTCTTGTTGTACGATGGTGCAAGTCTGATGCTTCACCCAGGGGTACAGGATCATGTTCCTGCCGGCTGTCGGAGCAACAGGAAGGCGATGAGGCTCGCTCTGCCAAACGCACTTCTGGGGATCAGGGTGCTTAGCCGGGAGAACGGTGGGGCAAACACCCACTTGCGTTGTGCATACGCCCGGCTTGGAAGAAATTTGCATACCTTCCGCCCGAGAGCGGTATGCGATGGACTCCGATAGACACTGAATTGCAGTAAACTTCTGCGGAATGCTAGAAACGCGTGAGAGAGTAGGATGGTCTGCGGCTTTGCCTGCAGTGCGTCTTTCCTCCTTGAGTGCCTGTAGCATTGGAAAAGCGCCAGCTAGCACTTAGCACTGCTCATCCTGGGGTGGATTTGGGCTTGCTGCTCTTTTCAGGCCGCGCCAGCAGCCGCTGGCAGCATGGATCTTCATCGCCTCCTGAGCGGATTTCGGCTTCACGGTCAGTAAGTCCTCTAAGCACCTTTCTAAGCACCTTTGGAAGCCTGAGTCCCAGAGCAGGGAGGAGCAGGGAGGTTAGTCAGTGGCAGAGCGAGGCAGCGACATGTCAGCATCCCTTTCTTCAGGTTGAGACCTGGATCAGGCGAATGAAGTTCTGCTGAGCACTACCAGGCGCACCAGCTGGTCTTGTATCCCGGATGCTACTCACGCCTAAACCTTAGTGAAGTCCCGGATCTGACGGTAGACAGCCGCGGGGGGACTGCAAAGACGGGGAAGACCTCGCAGCCCCACTACATGAGGCAAAAGGGCTAGTAAACAAGCCAGCACAAAAAGAAGTTACTACAAAAGCAAGGATGAAGAATGCCAGTCGCCCCGAACACTCCAGCGCTCCTCTGAGAGTACCGGGCCATGGATCTCGATCTTGCGGGTTCCCTCGCGGCCCATGCCATACAGCTTCCTGTCCAAACTCAGCCGCATGCGCCGAAGGCTTACCAGGGTTTCTAACCCGGAGTCTGGAGACAAAAGTGGAACATATCATAGTGGAGAGGCATTGCGGCTCTATCCCGGGTGTGCGGGGCTGTGGAGTTTTGAGGCATCTGACGCCAGAAGCATCCGAGGCGCTCGAGGGGCACATCGAAGCCGCCAGGGCCAGACAGCTGCACCAAGTCCTGCATCGCAAGTCACAGCGCGGCTGACCCACGACCAAACCCAACGCACGACATGACCTACACCGCTGCCTTCTGTGAGGCCAAATGCTCACAGTGACCAAGTCTGTCCGTGGAGCCGTGCCGAAATGTGGAGAAGGGGATCTTGAAAGAAAGGCCAAGACAGCTGCGAGTTGCTTTTTCAGCAGCTCGTCCTCACTGCTGGCGCCGAAAACAACCCGGCCGACCTGGCAGTCCGATCTAGCGGCTCTAGCGGCTCTGGCCGACTATCCTTGAGTGCGCACTCCACTTCCAGGGTTTCCCTCAAGTGCTCTGAGCAAAGGAAAGCCGCACCTGATCTCATTCAGTCCCATCTTTGCGCATGCATAAGTAAAGGTTTCGGGTCTTGGAGGCTTTGCCTGGGACAGGAGCTTGCTCAGGATACGGGGAAGTAGAGGCGATTCATAAACAGTGAGCCGTGCCTGAGACCAGTAGATAGCACCGGCGCACATGACGCATGGCTCCGTGGATGTGTACCTTGAATCCATCTTACGATGCTGGCATTTCGAAAAACTTCCTGGCAACGGCCCTGCAGCACCTGCTTATAGCAAGACGCAAGCATTCAAGCTATCCGAAGAAGCAGAAGAAGAAGGTGAACACGCACATCTCAGCTTCACTTGCGACGCCAAGCAGCAGCGTGCACTTGGCCCGTATCTCTGGACCAAGCCCGCTTTCCTGGAAGCTCGCATGCCATGTGGGTATGATACCTGTCTGTGCATTCAAGGGTGGGTGGGTGGGTGGGTGGGTGGGTGGGTGGGTGGGTGGGTGGGTGGGCGCATGCGTGGGTGGGTAGGTAGGTAGGCAGGCAGGCAGGCAGGCAGGCAGGGAGGGAGTCAGGGAAGGAGTTAGAGAGATAAGATAGACAGACAGACAGACAGACAGAAAGACAGACAGACAGACAAGTAGATTGATAGGACAGATGGAGGGATTGATGCATGACTGCATGGGTGAATGGGTGGATGGGTGGGTGAGTGGGTGGGTGGGGGATGGTGGGGGTAGGTAGATAGGTAGACACAGATAGATAAATTAGCAATAGATATGAGCTGCGGCCACAGAGAGAAAGACATAGAGAGAGAGAGAGAGAGAGAGAGAATCCAACATACGTTGGTCGTGCGGGTTGGCCCGCACCGGTGCTGTGCGTCTAATGGAGCAGGCCGAGCAAGGGCAACTTTGATGTATCTGTAACCTGTGAGATTCGCTTGGTTCTGAAGGTCTGGTGAACTGAAATTAGGTTTCAGGACTTTGAGGGTTTCCAGGATCTCATTGCCAAGGCTTTCCATTGAGCAATGCTCCTACGGGCAAGACCTCGCAAGCCTTCCCAAGTCCCCGGGGCCCCAGAAGAAAAGCGTCAACTCATGACATAGACCGTTGAACTGGCGATTGACATTGAAGATTCAGGGTCGGCTGGGTCTAGGGTTCGGCTGGTGGTGCTGCTTGAAAGCTTCCATCACCTGAACCCGAACACCCTTGGAATTGCAACTCCAGGCTCTGGCGCACAGATCTTTCGCACCAACTCCATCTCCTTCCAAGCGATGCTTAACGAGACTAGTCTGTTCGGCCTCCAGCACAGGAACTGAGGTCCCGGGTCTTCCAACAGGCAGGGATGCATTGCACCAGCTTATCCAAACAGAATCCGACTCTGGGGAGGCCGGAGGGGCTCTAGGCTCGGGTCACACAGTCAAAACATCCAGTCTTTTCGAAGCAACGGCTGAAGAAGGGGTCTCGGCCCCGGCCATGGTGGGCTAGAGCAATTCCACGCAAACGACTTTGCATTCGCAGTCCGGTTGGGCAGACCCTAACGGGAGTACGATTGGCCTCATAGACCACGAACTGCATTGAGCTGGGAACGAGAGTCTGTGGTGTCAGCACGATTTTTGCAGCCGGGGACACGAGTCAATGGAGAAGACGAGGCGCACCCCAAAATGCGCGCGGGACTGCTCGCAGGACTTCAGCAAGTTCGAGCGAATTGTCGGCACTGCAGCGGGAGCGCGGAATTTACGCTACTTCGGGCCGAGCGAGCACAAGTGTGAAAAGGACACGAGTGGAGTCGAGAATGTGCATCGAAACCTCGACCGAATCCCTGTACCCTGAACATAACAACCCCATATAGGGTCAGCACGCTGCTGAGCGACCACAGGAAGCTCCGACCTCTGCTACACGTGCATGTTCGCATGGTCTCCGCGTGGCGCGTGACATCGCCGCTACCACCACGTTTGGCGGCCACGACCGACTGGTTGTGAGCCTCCATGGAGTGTCAGCAATGGTGCTTGAACAATGGCACAAGAACCTCAACAGCAACGGAACACAACTCAAAGTTCCACCTAACCACCCACCTTTTCTGCCTGATGGCACACAATGCACGACATCCTTAAGCTTGCGCTGTCCGGGGCTTGACACGATACAAAATCAGATGACCATGCCGGGATAAAAACAGTGTTGCTGGTGTCCAACCCACGGAAAGTTTGCGTGACCTTCCTCGGGTGTACTGTACATGCACCTACACGTATAGGTAGGCATAGACATCGAGAAAAACATGATATGTATATATATACACATATTTACATATGTACACATATATATATATACATGCACGCATGAATGAATATATATATATATATATGGATGGTCGCCCCCTCCTCCCATGATCCACCGGTCTTCTTTTTATCTTGAAAAGTACGGTATTTTGCAATACGTGTTGCCTCTTTGCTTTCCACATTTTTGCGAAGCAGTTTTTCTATCTACCTCCTGAAAAATACGTGCGTTTTCCTGGGTTTTCTGGTCAGAAACGAGGAATTATCTGTGTTTTGGCACATTTCAGGGCTCTCAACAGAGAAAGCTCTGTTTTTCTATTAAAACACGGACACATACAGCCATTTGTTTTGGAAACCTGCTTCCCACAATTTTGCGACTCAGCAAAACCACCCGAAACCAAAAAAACAAAATCTGGAAGAGAATCTTTCGTTCCGGCTAGATTTTGAATTTTTTTGGTTTTACACTGTTGGTTTTGGGGTCGAAAACCAAAAAAAACATGTGTGTTTTTTTGGTTTTCATGGTTTCGCCTCGCTGAAAAACCGACAAAACGCATGTGCTTTTTTGGTTGTTGAATGAAAAACCAACAATTGCTAGGGTTTTGGCACGATTTAGCGATCGGGAAACGTGCCAAGTGGGAGCATGGAGAGGAATCATTGCCCACCCAGTCATCTCCCACCGACCCCAGGACATGGCCCGGCGAAAACCAAAAAAACACATGTGTTTTTTGGTTTTCCGACCCAAAAACCAAAAAAACACAGTGTAAACCCAAAAAACCCAAAAATCCAGCCGAAACCAAAAGATTCTCTCCCAGATCTTGGGTTTTTGGTTTTTTGGTCTCGGGCATCCTCTTTGAAGCCTCGAGTCTGTGTTCCAAGCCCCAAGCCGTGTACTTGAATGCAGGACCAAATTTAAACAGACAGTGTCGGGCATGCCAAAGTGCACTGAGACTGCATCACAACTATATGATACACGACAAGTGCTTTCCGGGAAACATGTTCTTCTGCCAGAGGTTCACTGCAAAATCCGGCTGATCTCTACTCTGATGCGCGCTGAAGACCAAAGCATCTAGCTACAGTTTGCACAGTTCTTTCAGCATGGTTAGTACTTTACATGTCGAAAAATATTGCCTGAAAGACTTGCCAGGTAGTTGTTCATTTTTCAATATCGAATTACCATTATTATGACACGGGCTTAGTAATGATTAATCTGGCTTAGTATTTGTTATTAATGAACTATTCGACCAACATCTCATGAGTATTATTTGGTGCTACGGAAATATTTCAGAAGATAGCTGACCACAAGTAAGAGGTAAGAGCAATAGTTGTTAAACCCCGCGCATGTTAGTCATTCTTCAATAACTGTCGAATTAACGTTATAAGAGATGCTTAGTAATCATTAGTTTTGCTTGGAAACCGATATTCATGAAACAGTAGTTAGTAGTACCGCTTTGCATGTCATATTCATGAATTATTCGACCAGTGTCTCATGAGTATATACCTAGAGCGTTTTTGGTAATACGGCAATCTCTAGAAGATAGCGGACGACAAGTGAAGGCAGTGTCAGCAACTGTTAGATAGCGATCATTTGTTCATTTCTCAATATCGTAATACTGTCACAAGAGATACTTAGTCATGGTCCATATCGCTTGCTGTTCGATGTTCATGAATTATTGACATCGCTTGGCAGGTGATATGAATTATTCGACCAATATCTCACGATTCAGATACCTGATGCGTTATTGATATTCAAGCAACACCTGGAAGATAACTCACAAATAAACGACAGACTTAACAACTGACAGATGCTGTGCATGCAATAAATATTAAATTTATGGTGTTACATGATACCTCGCCAGTCTGCGGTTACTGCGTAGTTCAATTTAGCTAATATTTCAGTGGCACTAAACCGAATAGCTGTTTCATGTTTTTTGGTGTTTCATTTATGTGCAATGTGCTTCTTTGTCTTATGTTTGGATCATGTAGTTGACATGTTATGACTTAGTACTTAACAAGCACACTAATCGCGGTCTATTGTTATTCCCTTCGTAAAAGGCATGTTTTCAATAGCTAGCAGATTGAGTTGGGAACCAAAAGAATATTCGGCTACTATAAATTCTTCTGCTATATTGTTAGTTGAACAAACATGTAAAGGTTAGTTCAGCTCATATAAATTTTCAGTGAATGCTTTTCCAATACATAGCTGGTCTTAAAGTTACCCAATCTTAGTAACAAATACGTCTATTGCGAATAATGGATGCATGCTAGATAGTGGCTTATCAGCGGATGGAAGCTGGGTATTTTGCCATATTTCAGAAATATACCCCTGCACGGTCGTCCTGATTTCCTAACGTTCCGAAATTAGCCGCCAAGCCCCGAAATATTTTCACCATATATAACGTTGAAAAATCTCGTTTTCGTATGCTCTCTCGAGCTTTGAAAGGAGATGCTCCTGAAACTGTATGTGTTGTAGAATGTACTCGGAGTCGAGATCGCACGCATTTCAGATAGGTGCCTGCTCACCCTCCACCACCCCACGCACCACCGACCGGTGGATCATGGGAGGGGGGGGCGAGCATATATATATATATACACAAATATAAACACATATATATATATATACATACAAATATCTTTCTCTCTATCTATATATACATAGACATATACAGATATATACAAATATGTAGATGTGAACACAGCCCCGCTGGAGTTCCAAGCCGACCCCAAACATGGAACATCCGTCGTGCCCTCGCGAGAATGTGCATAACCAAGATGCAAAAAGTGCAAGTGCATGCAACGCAGGCACGAGCGTCTAGTGTGTGTATGTGTATGTATGTATGCATGTATGTATATATGAATTTTGTATGCATATATGTATATATGTATGTGTGTGTATATATATACATACGAACATATACATGTACATATGTGCGTGTGTACATGCATTCACACAGATACATACATGCACATACGCATGTACATCCGTACATACATCCACGCCTCCATCCAGGCATCCATCCATCCATCCATCCATGCATCCACGCGTGCGTTTAGACAGATCGATAGATAAATAGATGGATAGATAGATAGATATACAGATGGATGAATCGATAGATGGATGGAGGGATGGGTTGATGGATAGATAAACAGATAGATAGATACACAAACACATAGATAGATAGGTAGATAGGTAGATAGATGCATAGATTAACTCAGATAAATAGATAGGTAGATAGATAGATAGATAGATAGACAGATAGATTGATTGATTGATAGAGTAGATACTGAGTAGATAGAGTAGACAAATACACAGATAGACGGATAGACAGGTAGATGGATCGAACAGATGGACAGATAGACAGTTAGGCAAGTAGACAGGTAGACAGACAGAAAGACAGATGCGTAGACGGAAAGCCACAGAGGCAGAGACGGATACGTAAGCACAAACAGAAACGAGTGTAAATAAGTGTAAACTTGGTGTAAACACACGTATGCGTATACACTTAAACTAAACATAACTATGGATACATGTAAGCATACATGTACGTGTGCATATATGTAAATATACATATAGGTGTGCATATGTGTGTATACACACATGATATGTATGTACCACGAAAAAACAAAAATTTCACGGTTTTTTCTCAACCCCAAATTAGAAGCGTAAAAGTACTGAAATTCTCTGCCTCTGCCAGGATCTTGCCCTCGGCATCAGCCAGCACCGCGCCGAACGGCATGTGGCCGGTCTTCGCGGCATCCTCCCAGGAGAGAAGTGCTGAACTCTTGAGTCTTGATTGTGTTGTTATTGTTGGTGCAGAGGCCTTGCCGGGACAGGACAGGCGGGCTTACAGAGGCTTACAGGCTGTAAGAATTCACGAGTCAGGATTTGAACCCTTTGTTCGCAAGCTCAGGGGCAAGGTCCTTGCTCAATTTGATGGCCGCCGCCATGCAGGCTTCATCATGTGGCCGCGCCATGGAAAACCAGGGACAGCTCCAAGCAAGCAGTCCGAAGATCTGTGCAAGAAACAGGAAAGCTTTGCTGAACAATATGTTGGCTCGGGCTTGTTATCATGTTGGACTGCCAGATGCCAGCATGCTAGTAGGCCCTCCGGAGAAGCTTAACTGATGTCGGCACCCTTCCCGCAGGGTGCTTGCATACGACGCTGAAGCCGAAAAAGCTGCATACCGCCATACAGCCATGCTTCAGCATCATGTCTCCAAAGGGCTCGCCTTTTCCACAGAATACCACTTCCGGTTCACTCGCTTCCAGAAGGAGCCGGCGCTCAACAGGTTCTGCATCGCTACTCCCCATTATGGCAGACCGTAAGCAGGTTGTGGGGTAGCAAAGGCGCTTCGTACAGTACCCTGGCCAGTCCAGGACATGATGAGCCGCGCTCGAAATCCACTGCTTGAAGACAGGCAACCGGCATGCTTCGCTTAAGAACTGAATGAGCTACGGTTCGCAAAGCATCATCGACTGTGGCCCTGTAGGACAGGAAGAGGCTCCTAGCTTCGTACATCGCGAATGGCAAACCAACCTTGACATCGTTCCGGAAAGGAAGGTTGTAGTCTCAACACCGGCTACCGGCGGGCGCCAGCCAACAAGACTTCTCTATCTCAGTGACTTGAAGGATTGACGAAAATACAAAACTCTTAACGAATGCCTCTTTCGATCCGAACTGAATTGAATGCCGAAACCTGAAACCTGTGGCCATGCCTCTTTGCTGTAGAGGGTACTGCCAGTGTAGTACATCTCGAAGGGCTGCGCAGAGCGTTTGCTTCAGGCTCCAAATCTTGGAAAATCCTGATAATCTGAGGGACGCCAATATTGCTTGCTCCTCCTTGATTTAATCTTTTGTTACGTATGTTATGTTATAACGTATAACAACGGCCTAAGTAGCCGAAGAAGCAGTGAACTGGCTTGGAAAAGCCAGAGGGCTACGCCACCTTTGTGAACCAAGAGCATTGATACAAACCCGTCAGACAAAAGCAGTCGACTTGCATGACCCTTGACAGTGCGTATGGTTATGTATGAATCTTGAGTCTGACGAGATGGCACAGATGTCGGCTGTCTGCAGCATCCCCCTACAGTAGTGCCCATAGTGGGAGTGAAGCCCGACCTTGACCTTCACTATGTGCAAAAGCTCAAGGGTCCCTTGCAATTCCACTGTGGGGGACCTTCGTCCCACTTCCCGCTCTTTCAGCTTGTGCCTGCCGTCTAAGAAGCAAGTGTGATCGTGCGAGTAGGGGCGCAGGAAGCGTGCAGGCAAATCTAATTCCATAAGGATTTGACCTGCTCACGTCCCTGATCAGAGTCATCATCATCATCATCATCATCCCCAACATCATCAGCATCATCATGCTACCATCATTGGGCAGCATCATCGTAACCAGACCCTTCAACTGCAGCAAAAGGTATTGCCTAGCGCTCGAAAGCCTGGCCTTGAACCCAGATACCCTTGAGCGGGAAGCACACTATAGCTCGACCCGGCGCTGTAAGCTCGACCCAAGTCCCGACACATACCCACATCCCTGTGAGCTTTGCAGCTGAGGCCGTTGCTTCTCGAAACTCCTGCAGGCATGCTGCAGCACGCTGCTCTCAACAGCGGCTGTCGAAGTTCAGCCTTCTCCGAATTTCTGAATAGCTTTCGCAGATCGCCACATTGATGTTTCGCCTGAACTTATTGGAGGGCTAGGCTAGGTACAGTGTCTTTGTTAATGAAAGTTCATCTCGAAGCCAGGAAACTCATCCATGAGCCTTTCTGTTCGGGCAGACTTGTTCGCCCTCGTGGCCAGCGAACACAAGCACATACGAAGCTTCGGGGTCGGTCCTTGAGGACAGGCATGACCTCGCACCAGACAGTCAGAAACCCAAGGCCCTAAGCCCTGTCTGGCCAAGGAGTGGAGATACCAACGTTTGATGCAGGAGATGAAAGGGTGTTGGTAGATGTGGACAGAGGCACAACTGTTTGGGTGTGCTTCTGTCTGTGTCTCTGCATTGTGGGTGATGAAGGTTACGATATGTTGTAAATGTTTTGAGTACAGTTCCGCGGCCTATCCATACTAATGCACTGCCATGTCGCCGTTCGTACTTCAATTTCTGTATATGTGTTCCTTATAATTTGTTTTCTGTACCAACATATATCCCCACATGTTTGTACATTTAATTACACACGAATCTTCCAGACATGCTCACATGAATGAATACAGTATGTGCACACATAATCTGCTGTCTGTAGCAAATGGCAGGAATCAGCAATGGCAATGGCCCAAGCTGAAGGCAAGCATCCAACCTGAGACCAAAATCAACTACTAAACCTCATTAAAGACTACTCCGACAAGGCCCTGAACCCTACACACCAAAGTTTCATCAAGCCCTAAGCCAGAATTCCTGAACCATCCTCAACCCTAAACCTTAAGACACGTGAAGCCCGAAAATGAACTGAAACCTAAACTCTAGAGCTCACAAAAAAAACACAAACACGCAAAAACTCAGGGATCTGCGGCTTCGTTCAAGAAGGTGTCCCAGGTTTGGCGCATCTCCTCTAAGACCTGGGCATCTTGGGATCTCAAGGGATCTCACATGGCGAAAGGCCTCGGGACTTTGTCTTCTTCAATTCGTTTTCCAGCATCTTCTGCATGAGGACTTCCAGGTCGCGAACCAACTGCATGTGCACCCTACATTCCACTGATCAGGAAGCAAGGACAGAAGCGAGAACCAAAGGCCCTGGCAACTCCTTGTTCAGAAGATGACATGAGGGAGGTGCAGCAATACCACCTGGAAGCTCGGAGCGAGAAGACCCAGCAGCGAAGGAACGGCCTTTGCTCCTCTTCGAGCACGCATCTGCACACAGGCTAAGTGGTTGGTCGTCGTACAGACTTCGGCAGCTCTCGACGGCGTCAGAGGCATCCAACACAGGCCAGGCCGGCTTGAAGCGGAAACAGCTTCGTATTCTTCGGAGAGGCCTCAGACTTGGCGAGTCCAGGGCTGCGGGTGAGGAGAGTCCAAGGCTCGGGCTGTCCATCTTCGTAGTCTGCATCGACGATGATGTCCTTCACGTTGTGCTCCTGGCACCGATCCCGAGACAACCCTCGCCTCGAGTTCGCGTACTCTGTCGGTTTATCTCTGGTAGCTGATTTCAGCCAATTTATCTGCAGGAATTTGGGTGGGTGTCTGCGCTCAAGCTCCATCCCCTGCCCTGAACCACCAGGTGCCTCCATCAGGGCCACAGCAACCTGCGGAGCCACCTGCTGGTGACGTCGGGTCGAAGCGTTGCCATGCATGCTCGCCATTTCGAGGCCCTGCCTTTTCTCTGCCACCCGCATCGTAGACCAGCATGCTGGGCACCTCACAGCATGCTTCAGTGCCGTCTACCGGTGAAGCAGACCCATGGCAGCCAAGGCACCACGTCGGGTCCTAGAACCATCGGGGATGGAAAGACGTAGTTGACCAAGGAGATGCCCTGTTCACAGAGCGGCTTGTCCTGGGCAGAGCAATGCTGGCCCTGGCGACCTAGGGTGCTTAAGAGCACCATCCGCTTCCCAGCTTGATAAAGTGGCATGAACCGGCATAAAGATTTTCCGCTCACTTTCATGCGCGAACAGCTCTATTGTCTTTTTCTTTGCCCGGCGTGGCGGTACCCTCAGCCACGGGATCTACTGCTCGAATATCCATGGAACAGCACTCAAACTGCTGGCACCGTGCTGTCAGAACAAAGGCTTGCCATGAAAGGTCATGACTGCAGCTATATAGGGGTTGCTTTCAAGTCAATGCTCCAACAAGACTCGACCTCACTAAGCCACCAGTCACAAGACCCCTATCAACCCCAAAGCCAACATCTTCCTGGCACTCACGGTGCTGCTCTACGTGTACTGTACTGCAGGCCTTCTGCCTGCAAGCTGTGCCTTCGAAACCCTGACAATGAGAAGAGCACGGCGTTAGCATGTTCTGCTCAGAAGCGTGATCAACGTCCCGGCTGGGCGGTGATCAACACGGACGTCTCCGAAACCTGGGAGCTTTCAGACGTGCAAGATAGTCCAGCCGAAGTGTGACTGGAGGTCTCACTCTGATCACAGGGTACGTCGAGTGGAGCAAATTGTTGGCAAAGGGAGAGGAGGATGGCTTGCTTCTTGAGGAGCAGATGGCCCGCGCCACAGAACACCAGTCCATCCAAGAAGCTGTCGAGCGTAAAGCCAGAGAAGGAGTGTGCCTTCTGCCCAGCGGACTCCGAAGTCGAAAAATGCAGAGTAAAGAGCCAAGCAAGCAATTGGACCATAGTGAGCGTCTGGACCAAGGACATCACTAAGGACAGCCGGTCTTTCACATACTCGGCATGCCGGCTTCCCTCCAAGGTTGCAGCGAGCGATTGGACAGCCACGAGTGCACAAAGGGAACCCGAACAGAAGAGGCCCAGGTGCATGGCCTGTTGGCTGGAGACTGCGGAGAACCCAAGCTGCAGCCAGCTCACCGCCAAGAGCACCGCGACAGGCGCGACCTCCCGCACACTGGTGCCAGCTGCGCGGCCAAGGGCCACGGCTAGCAGAAGGCAGGCGCCCGCACGACCCAAAGACAGACCCAAGGCTGGGTCTAAGTGATCTCCCAGGATACCCAGCCGTGCACCTGCGAGCAGGGAGGAGCTGCCCGCGAAGAAGATGTGGAAGACCTGCGTTCGAGGGCAGCCCTCGTCTTTCGCCTGCCCCTTCATGAAGTCCATGCCAGCACTGACGAAACGGAAAGCAAAGGCGAGGAAGACAACACTCGCCAGAGCCAAGGAAACAATAGCCCCGCGACTGAGCACGGGCACAGGGCTGTACGTGCCCAAGTCGTGCGTTTGCCGGTTGCTGCTGAGCAACGAAGGCCACGACGTTCCGTTTGCCCACCAGTAGCTGCGGTTGGCAGATGCTGCGCTGACTACCACGAACTCTGAGACGGCCATCGCGTCAGCTGAGCTGCGAGATGAAGTCAACCCTGGATGCAAGTTCTAGAGTTCGAGCTCCGCGTAGCAGCTTAGCAGCCAGGATCAAGCATTCTCAGACATGCTTCCGACAGCAGTGATGCAGATTCCACCCCACCCGAACTTTCAACTCGCCCAGACGTTCTCGGAGCATGCTTCTTAATGCAGCTCGGGTTCAACATCATCTGACCTGTTACAGAGCTGCTGCCACCTTGGCAGGCAAGCATGCATATTCCCGTCAGTTCCTGCTGCTGGCACAGCAGACCGAGGTGCAAACAAGGGAAACGGCTCGTCAGAAAAGCCGAGGCTGATGCATCGGAGTGCTACGTAGCCTCCTCTCCAATGACATTACCTGGCAAATGACACACGCTTTGGTGAAAGGGTTGGATTGTGCCCATGGATTCAGGAATTGCACCGACGAAGCTTCATACTTGAACTTTTCGGAATTCCATACCTGAGTCGAGACCCTGCAGATGCAATGATGTATAAGGACTTGTATGCTCAAACACTAGGACATCCTACAGCAACAGGCACTGCAGACTTGCCGGCAACACAGAATACAGATGCCCAGAGTCCAGCCATCCATTCGGGCCGGCATTGGTACCCTCGGGAAAGTCGTACCTCGTTTGCTCTCATCTCCGAATCCCTCCATGCCAAAACAAAAACGCGCCTGAAAGGCAAGCACCTACAGATAGGAACGGGGAACATTCTTGCCCCAACAACTCATGTAAGAAGTCAGAAATCGCTTTTTCCTCAATCCCTAATGCTATGAAGACTTCGGTGACAGGCCGAGTCTTTTCAAGAACGTCAAGCAATGCTCCCTTCCACCATCTACAATGTTCTAGGCCACGCGACACCAGCAGCAGAAACAAGCATGACAAAAAAACAATCTTGTGCAGCTAGGCCGCTGCGAGTGGAGACTTTGAAACATTCCTCACGAAAACCGCCTTCAAAAATCAAAAAAACAAGTTCAAGGCAAGAGCTCTAAACAAAGCCGACCGTCTCGCAATTTCTGGCTAGGGAAGCAGGCCAGTCACACGGTGATCAAGCTCCCGGACACCCCTGGAAAGCATGAAGGCCGGGTCACGCCAAGAAAATGTCGCTGTGCTTGTAAAGCCTGTTACCTGCCGAATGTTCTGCACTTTTGCAGGAGAGTCTTGCACAGTCTCGGAGCACCAGTGCATTTGCGACTGCCACAGTTGGCATCTGGGTCTCCTTGCAAGTCGATTTAAAAGACTTGCTTCGTCTGCCAGTGTGGGCCTGACTCCTGAAGCCATCCTGCAACTACAAGTCCACGCAACCCACCTACCCACCCTATGACCCAGCCGGCTGTTGATGATGGTGGCGGTGATCCTACGTGATGGTGACCCTGATGATGCTGATACCGTCGTGACGGTCTTGGTCATGGTGATGGTGGTGAAAATGACTGCTCCGGTGATATTGGTGGTGGTGTTTTCATGACGATGCTCATAGATGGTGCTCAATGCGGATGGGTTCGACTGGCCGTTGACAGCTATCCCCAACAGTAGTAACGGTTGCCCTCCCTGAGGCCTTGGAGCCGGCGGTCTTCGCGGTCTTCGACCAGCTCAGTCTCCTGCCAGAAAAGGCAGTAATTAGGTTCCGAGAGAGACTTCGCTCCCCTTTGCAGATCGCACGAAGGGACTCCCGAGTCTCTGTGTCATCAGTTCTGCGGCAACCGCTGTGCCTCGATAGGCTTCGATGTGCTGACAGATAGACTCGGGAGTCCCTTTTGCGATCTGCAAAGAGGAGTGAAATCGAGAACCAGCATGGAGGCTCAGACGCGAGAAACTCCTGCGGAACCGAAACAACTACTGCCGTGGGAAGTTCCACCCTATCGGCCAGACCTTGGACAATGGCTTATATGCAGTCCTCCGTAAGCCTCCGCTCAGTTTGCCGATGCTGAAGTGCAAACCTGATAAGACAGGATATCGAATAGTAGACGTAAAGTTTGGTTGATACCGTCTGCTTATGCAGTCGTTTTATACTTTCTGCTGGCCGCTGGCCGCTGGCTGATATGCTGAACAGCTGCAAGGTGAACCTAGAATTGCAATCCACCTAGAAGGGAGACAAATGCATTGCACAGTGACCACACCGGAGCCCGGGCAGGAAGACGTCCCGCATCGTCGACGTGTTCACATCCGTTTTAAGGAACCTTGGCCAACAGGTTATTTCTCCGACTGAGCTCTTCATCTCGAGAGGCTTCTTGGAACAGTCCGCAAACATCTGCGAATACCAGACCAAAATTCTTGTCCATGTGCTTCCGATGCATTGGAAAGAACCGGTTGCTTCCTGAAGGGATGCCGGGTTTCTAGGCCCAGCCAGCCCACAATTTCTTAGCCTGAGATTCTTGCGCGGCCCAGTCCACATCCACGTTGGGAGGTCTCGCGACCTCGGTTCTCGTAGATGGTCCACTCATGGCGTCTACCCCGATCACATGCATCGTCTTTGCATGCCTCCTGACAGCTTAAAACCGATGGTGCTGTGCATCTGCAGACAATTCGTCACAAACGCGGCTGGTTGACGACTAAACTTCACTACTAGTTCGAACTTCCTGCAAGATGTCTGAGGCGGCAAGTAAGACTGGAGCCATGCCCCCAGCAATGATTGCAATGACAAGGAGCATCCCAGTGCACACCTGAGCATGAAGCACTCTCAGCACTGCCTTGCTCTGGAAGCACAGAACTGCGGTTAGCCTGCGGCCTCAGTGGATGACATTCACGAATTTGCCGGCAATACTTGGAAGATCAACACAGGTGAGGAAACACCCGGAAAACAATTTTCCCCAGGGTCGCCCTTCGTCAACCCACCTGTGTCTCAGCTGCTAGGAAACCCTTTGCCACCAGTCAAAGGCTGCTGCACAGCACATGGGCGCCCGCGCGAGTCCTGGCTGGGCGTCAACTAGTCTGTGCAGGTCCGGATGTTCGATGCATGGTTCCACCCGTCCTCGATGCGTTATCCAGGCCACAAAGGTCACAAACGGCGTCCCACTAAAGTCCTGAGTTGCCCATGGATGGATCAGAGCTTCCGGTTCCGCATAGCTGAGAATGGCTGACATGAAGTAAACGCGATGAGCTCGGTCGATGACTTCGATTTCCTCCTCCAGCAGCTTGCTCTGCCTGCTCTCCTGCTGCCTTTCGCGGCCAACTCGGCGTACTTTGACGCAGAAGCATGACACAAGAGGGGGTGAAGCCCTGTAGCATCTGAAACACGGGCCCATCTTCGTGGGAGGGTTGTCTGTAGGCAAGAGTTCCAGCCTCCGAAGTTATGAGTAGGTGTCCACTAGGGGCTCGTGTTGCTTAGCGGAGTTGCAACAGCAACTGTTGCTCGCAGCAGGGCATGTATGCTCTCAGGTCCCGGCCCGCACCCTGGCTTTACTGGTGCGTTGGTTGCCCGCCCCTGTTGCGTGCCGCACTTTCACCCCCCCCCCCCCCCCCCC
>CAJNJA010030187.1:0-12305 GCA_905231915.1 Symbiodinium necroappetens
CATATCCATATCTATATCTATATCTAGATCTCTATCTATATCTCTTTTTTTACACACATATATATATATATATGTATATACATACATATATGACCCTCAACCGAAAGTACTGAAAGGTCAACCCAATGAGAAAGTACCGGCTTGGTATCCGACGGAGATTGAACGGCCGGGATGCCGACCCCATCGGGGATCGATCCCCAGGACGTCTGCTTGAGTCTGGTCTTCAGTATCGTGCATCCGGTTTCGTATACACAGGAGTCAGATTCTGCTTTGTGTAGGCAACCCCATGCAGTCACTTTAAGGTCTAGCGCAGAATCGCAGGATTTGGCTGGTTCGCTGAAACCCTGAACCCGAACAGGTAACTTGCCTCATGAGACCCGGATATCACTCTTCAGCGGTACTTCGATGGCAGCCGGGGTCTGGTATGGGCCTATGGGTCGCGCGGTTAAACCCTAAATCTTAAAGCCGGAAAAAACATACCAACCCAGCAAATAACTCAAACAAAACCAAAAGCATCATGAACTCAGAAGCTGCAGCTTTAGCTTTTGGACGAGCGGATTTCAGCAATCCCGGGGCGAGGGTGGCTTCGGTTTTACAGGACGGCGTCTCAACCATGGTGTGAGGGGTTGTCTAAGTTTGAAACATGAGCGAAGGGGCATGTAGAGGTTTTACATTTGGGGTTTATGCAGAGTTTTGGACAGTGAATCACGGTTTCAATCGGTACATCACTGCCACGGCCTATTCTTCCTGCGGCATACGCAAAATTCAAGACTTCTGATCCCAAAACCCTGAACTCTATAAGGGACCCAGGAAGAACTCGGATTGCCCTAAATAGCAGACCCTGAGCACCTGAAAGCATGCGCCCGCACCTCAGAAGAGCTCTGAGTCGCAGTGTCCAGTTCCTCCTGGTTTAAAATGTGGCACACTTGGGGTTTAAAGAGTGTGGATCGCCCAAGCTTGTTAACGCAAAGGCCAATTGCGGCTTTGGAGTCGCTGGGCAGGATTTAGGGCCTTGGTGGCAGAAGACCCGGTGCTCGGATTCAGGATTTACGGTTCAAAAAGAAATGGTGTCAGCTTTATTCGGCTTGTTGATTTGGGGATCGACGGTGGTGGGGTTGTGGTTGCAAGTGCCTGCGCAAGAAGGCCAGACAGGTCTGTCAATTGCATTTAAGGCTCGAGGGCTTTCGCGAAGCACCCCAACGCTTGACCTAAGCCTAAATCCTGGCGCGACAACCTATCATTGCATTCCCTGCATTGAAGCAACCGACGGAAGACGCGATGTTTGCAAGTCAGGACACAGTGAATTTGGCAAACCCATCCCTGACACAAAAGCATGCTCTAGTGTAAGGTTTAACATGTCAGGGCTAAAGTTTCGGATTTGGAAATTGTAGTTTCGGCGCTCTTGTGTGTGTGTGTTAACCTTGGCCCAGGTGGTTGTACACACCCAGCGGTAATTTTTGCCCCATGCTACCAACACCGTTGAACATGCACTTGACGTCTGAGTGAAAAGCGACTGAATAAGTTTGTGTGAGTTTGAGTGACTTTGCCGTCGACTCCGGGCCTTCGTGCCTGAAACCTAGTTCAGTCCTCAAAGGCCGCTGCCCTGTACAGACAGGTGGTTTTGGGGTCCCTATAATCTCTGCCGATTTCGGTCGAGCTGCAAAGTTCACGATGTCAAACATGCCGCATGATGCCACATCGCAGATGCCTACTCGTAGTCAAAAGTCCATCCGAGGCAACTCCACATTGAAACTTTTTGTCTATGGGCTTCCTGTACATTGCCGGCCTAAGTGCTTGCTCGTGTACAGGACGATAGCAGTTCGACAAAAAGCTTCAAGAAGTACGCGTCCTCAACGTGTACCAGAAGGTGAATGAACTGGTTAACAGAGCCTCGTGCAGGACGGCCTTCGCAAGGAATGTACGATCATCTATGGTCATATTCTAGGACTGTGACACAACCGCCATGGCAGCACCCTGGAATTACACGGCGCATCTTGGACAGTATCACAGAATCTGTAAATATCATACTTCGAACCACAACTAAGACCTAAACACTCTACCCTACAAGCCCAAAGCCTTATGACCGAAACTGTAAAACCGCTAGCCCCACAAAACCATCCTAGCCTGAACCTGCGCTACCAATTACTAACCCGGAAAAAACACTACACCTCGTAAAAAACCCGAGTACCTTACCATTGGGTCCTGTTGACACTTACGGGAAGGTAAGCCTCCAGAGTCCTCAACCCGGACACTCTATATAAGACCCCTGTACAGTAGCGCGACTGTTCAGCGAGTCTGCATCGAGGTCTCCGAAGGATGACATCGTATGCTTGGTTTAAGGCTGAGTTCATGGTGTCAGAAGTTTCGAAAGGTTAGGTAAAGAGTTCTTCACTCGTTCTTTAAGTTCTTTGCGGGTTGCCCAAGCTCTTTTCAGAGTTTTTTCAATGGCTTGGAAGTTCTTTGAAGGGTTTCAGGAAGGATTCCGGGCGGCAGGGTTCAGAGGTTTCAGGGCTTGGGGGCTTCGGGTGTAGGGTGTAGGCATGAAGTGCAACAGAGGCTGAAAAAGTTTGAGGACGGTTCTGAGGAAGCCGGAGGCAAAGATCTTCTGTAGGGGTATACGGTGTAGGGCATGCGGGCTGTGGCTCAGGGTGCAAGGCTAACACACCGAACATCGTTTCTTTTCGGAAGCAAAGATGAAAGGATCTCTTTTCTGGGCTCCCTTGTAGAAGATCAGGCAGCACGAACAACAACGAGCAAACACATCCGAAAGACAAGCCAAGGAAAGCCTAATGCAGGGGCCTTAATAATTGGAATAGGGCGCTGGTGTAAATTATACCTTATTTTTTTAAAGGGGACAGCACGGGGATGCTTAATCAATTTTACCCGCCTAACCTGAAGCGGAAGAAGGCCCTGAACCCTCAACCTCAAACCCCCAACCCTAAACCCTAAATAACCCTAAACCCTAAACCCTAAACCCTAAAAAACCCTAAATAACCCTAAACCCTAAATGACCCTAAACCCTAAACCCTAAACCCTGAAAACCCTAAACCTCAACCCTACACTGGACGCTTTCTGGACCCCGGCAACTACGTGAACTCTGGCCGGGAGCAAACAGTGGGGCTGAGAGCTTTGAGGTTTCGGAAAGGGAATTCGGGTTTAAAGGGTTAAGAGGTGGGGCCTGGGGGTTTGGGCTTTAGGCTTGCGTTTTACATTTTAGGGTTTGGGGCTTTCGGGTTTAGGAGGTTTTGACGTTTTCGGGTTCGGGGCTACGCAAACCCGACACCCTAAACCCCAAATCCAGTCCCGAAGCCTGAACCCCAATTCCCTAAACAACTACCTTAAACGCAGGGCTGCATTCTATTCACACTGAAGCCGACAACCTCGTCTTCAATCTTTTGGGTTTTGCGATTTTCTGCAACCCTGGAGCTGGGGATGCATTGCAATATTGGCACGCCCACAGGGTTTAGGGTTTAGGGCTTAGGGTTCTATGCATAAACACCATGCAGCCCTCATCACTTTTCTACAAAGCGTCTTACCCTCAAACCGTACACTGCCTCTGCCAGACATCCCTGCAACAAGCCATAGAAACCCTACAGTATGGCCACAACCCCGCACGCAATCCTTATAAGACCGCTTGTTTGTGTATCAACAACTCACACCAAAAAAACCTAACCCATAAAACCCTAAATCCCTAATCCTTTAGCCCTAAATCTCAAAACCCCTAAACCCCAAACCCTAGAACCCTACTGGTAGAACCCTAGAGCTCTAAAACCCAAGATTCTAAAACCCTCAACCCTACAAGCCCTAAACCCCAAAACCCTAAAGCCCTAAACCCTAAAACCCTTAAACCCGAAAAACCCTAAACCCGAAAACCCTAAAACTCTAAAACCCTATAAAACCCTAAGCCCTCAAGCCCTAGAACCCTAAAGCCGTAAACCCTAAAACCCTAAAGCCCTAAAGCCATAAAACCCTAAAGCCCTAAACCCAGCCTCCTTCCCGGATCCTTCTCGTTGCGCTTCTATGCTCAGTCGGTTTCTGAATTGTTTGCCCCAGCAGCTGACAGAAGTGTTACAAGTCGTCGAACAGGGTTTAGGGTTTTAGGGTTTAGGGTTTGCCTATAACCCTAAGGGTGCATGTGCCCAAGTAGTATATACTTTGGCCTTAAAGTAGTCCCTATATACGTACTTTGGGGCCAATGTGTATACTGTTTGGGCACATGGACCCTTAGGGAAAGTGAAACCTTACGGGATCAGAGCTCCTGGGCATGTGCTCGCACGGCTTTCATGCCATCTTGGATGGCAGAACGAAAGTCCTGCACAGCTTTTCAGGATTCCTTTAAAGTTTCTCCGTAGCAAACTATGCTCCGGGGTTTAGAGTTCAGGGTTCAAGGGGGTAAGTGTTTAAGGCTTCGAGTTTAGGGCTTAAGGAAAGTGATTAGCCCTGGGAGAAGCCACGGAGTGGTGCGCTATGTCTTTGAGCTCAGGCTTTAAGGCTTCGTGTGCTTTGCACACCGAAGCCCTACACCCTCAGGCCCTCTGAACCCTAAACCCTAAACCTCGTCCCAAGTTCAAGTTTACTTGGATGCCTTACTTAACTGCTACCCTAGGCCTCTTCACAAAACTGGAAGTGGAAAGGAAGGTCCCCAGGCTGCCAAAGCAGCAAACAGCAGCACGACATGGGGTCTAGCTTGACAAGAGGCGCAGAACATACCAGAGTGCGAGGGTGGATGTGAGAAGCTTCAGATCTTAAGATCTGAGGGATCCAAGGCATGAGATAGCAAAGCAACTGCAACTAAATAGTTGGGTACATGTATGTATGTATGTATGTATGTATGTATGTATGTATGTATTTATGTATGTGTGTATGTCTGTATGTATGTATGTATGTATGTATGTATGTATGTATGTATGTACGTATGTGTATATATATATATATATGTGTGTGGATATGTATATAGATACTATATATGATTAGTAACATACATACATATATATATATATGTATATTACATGCTTTATGTTAGCATATGTGTGCATGTACTCGCGTGTACATGTGGGGCTGCATGCATGCATGTGGGTATGTCTGTTTGCCTGTCTCGCTCTTTCTGTATGCATGTGTATGCGTGTATCTTCTTGCAACCCTAAACCCTAAACCCGTAAAGCCTAAACCTAAACCCTAAACCCGTAAAGCCTAAACCCTAAACCCGTAAAGCCCAAACCCTAAGCCCTAAACCAAAGCCATCTAAAAGCTTTTGCCTTGAACTCGTTCCCGTCCGTGGGCCCGAGTACTTCTACGAGCCTGAACGGTGTGATCGTTTAATGGGAGTTTTGGCTTTTGGCTGTTGGGGTACTAGGATTTGAGAGGATTAGGGTGTTTTAACCCTACCTGCTAACCCCTGAGCTGTAGGACGGGGTTGTCGGGTTTGAAGCTTTTGGGTTTTGATTTGGAGCTTTGGCGTTCTTTGCTGTCTTTCACTCAGGATTTGGGGTTTCGGGCTGGGGGTTTAACAATTGGCATTTTGGGACAATTTAGGCCGAGGGCTCGAGGCGTGACTTTGAGCGAACATGTGGACGTTTGGAGCAATTATAAGCCAGGGTTTTAGGGTTTACAAGCTCACTCAAAGAATGTCGAGCTTTAGGACGGAGCCCTTCCAATATCCTCAGGTGAGACGTTCGACCAGTTCAGAATAGCTGATTACAAGAAGCACCCAAAACCCTCAACCTGACGTCCTACGCCCCAAACCCTCTAGACCCAGGCCTGTTAACCCCAACAACCTCTTCAACAACGCAAACAAGGGACTCATTCGTCAGCTTGAAGCCGGCGGAGTGCTCGAAACCGCCGATGTGCTGCATTGCCTGGCATACTTAGGGCTTAGGGGCTTAAGGTTTAGGGTTCACGGATCAGCAGGTTGAAGGTTCCGTCAGGGGCTGTGCATTTATTTACACAGCCGAGATGCGTACATGTCTGGTTGGCTTGACAGGTCGAGCCCTAACACCTAAACCCTAAACCGTCTTGGGGTCGAGCATTCAGTTCGAGGTTTGAGATGCTCCCGTGGGCGATGGGTTTAGGAAGCACCACGCGCCTTCCCACCCGGAGCGCCGCAAAGCATGAAACCGAAGTCTACGTGTAGCACCTCGGCAGGAGGAAAGTATCGCACGTTCGTGTGCACGGACAGCGACCGTCTGATTTATCTTGTGTATGTTTTCTGCATAGTTTTTGCGCCGATTATATAGATGAAACATGTAGTACATGAAAAAAGACACACCTTACCACTCAAGATTTTAGGCTCCTCATCTGTGCATGTACGTGCGCATGTAATGTATGTACATCTGTTGATCCGTACTTATCGTGGGGTAATCATATGCTGGCCTCTGTATGACTATCGTGGGGCTTCTCGACTTTTGTGGGCTCGTCCCTAAACCCTAAACCCCTAAACCCTAAACCCTATAGGGTTTAGGGTTTAGGGTTGCATACCGTAGACGCCGTGTTTTTTTTTTCAGGTTCTGGGCTTGGGTGTGTCGGGATCCAGTGTACAGCTCCTTCGCGTGCACAAACCAACTTTCCCTAAACTTCGGTGTCCTACGGTTGATGATATAAATCCTGCATTACCCATAATAAGGAATATACCATAATTCCCATAGTTTAGGGTCCTTAAGGTAATGCAGGATTTATATCATCAACACTAGGTCACAGCAAAAGCAAGCCGTGAAGGGTTAACGAATATTCGTGCCGCTGTCCGGCTGAAGAAGCTGGGCCTCTGACATGGCCCTCATCATTGAGCATGATGTTGCCTCCCGCTGCAGACATGGAACACCCGAAGTTTCCACGCATTCGACACAACAGGGCTGCTGAGAGCTGAATACGAAGGCCGTGCTGCACTGAAGTATTAAATCACATTGTATTATGTCATGCTATAGCAGAATATGATATCATAATATTGTGCCTTATTGTTTCTCAAGATATTCTCCAGGACCACCAAAGAAACAAGTGACCTCCCAAACTGAACCCAAGCCGTAAAGCCTAAATCCCTGAGTCCCGAAATCAATCTCTAATCAGCCTAAAGCCTAACGCAGCAGCCCGGGAATGAGGCAGCTGAGTTTGACACCATTGTGCCGATCTCGTATAGCGAGGACAAAACAGATCACGGAGTACCTGGAGGAATGGAAAGCTGAGGGTTCAAGGGTTCCTGCAAGGATGAAGGATCCTCTCAAGCTCTAATCTAGGGTGTAGGGTTTAGGGTTTAAGGTTTAGGGTTTAGGGTTTAGGGGGTCTTTATGGCTACCCTAAACCCTATAATACTATATACCCTTAGGGTTGAGGGCTCGGGCCTTACAAGAAGCGTCCCCCCTCCAAGCCCGGGCGCCAACCTCGAAAGACTTAGGGCCGCACGCGGCCATGGAATAGATGAAGTTGCTGGTCGCTGTGCGCAAAGACACAGACCTGAAGAAGAGTTTTAAGTGTTGGGTTGAGGGTACGATTCGTATGTCGCATTCATGTAGCAAGCTGGGCAAATCAAGGACCCAGGGGGTCTAATCCTAATCCCGAATCCTTGCAATCTGTGCAAAATGCCTAATCTAGGTAATCTGCGAAATAGTCCTAATCCATGCTGTGCAAACCATCAAAAGCAAGCACTGTTTTGCACTGCCATTTGCCAGGGCGGATCCTGCCCGCATAGCCATCGTTGTAACCGGAGGCTTGCATCGTTGCCCTCGGCTTCTTTGGAGATGCCTTGTTCTTGCTCTGCGCGGGGTCGATGTACATGGACTTATCGATCGGCAGCGCAGGCACACCTCAAACGCATGGATCCCCACGGCGGCTAAAACGCGGATAACTTGTTGAAATATGAACATTCCACCACACTGCTAATCTTGCTCCCTCAGCCTGAAAAAAACCTGAAATAAAGCCCACAGTCTCAACCCACATCTACTTCGTTCAGCAGATGTGGTACAAACCTATATGTTTAAACCCTAGGTTTATTGTCGAATCCATAATCCTTGTAATCATCATGGAGTAGCCTTGATCTGCCCAGGCAAGCACATCCACACATACAAAGCAACTCAAACCGTTTGCTATCCTTCATCATTCCACACATGGCCGAGAAGGGGTTCGGGCACCGAATCTGAAAAACCTGAATCACCAAATCAAGAACCTCCAACCCCAGTCACTACTCCCTTCCTGGACCCCGAACGGCTTACGTATAGCTCTTTGAAGACGTATACAAGGAGTGAGGCTCGTGAGGCTCCAGGTAAACCCTTAAAGCTCTAGCCTGAGCACCAGCCCTGACAGAACCCTAAACCCTATAAACTAAAGGAAGCTACAGGTGGGGAGTTTAGGGTATATAGGGCTTCTATAAGGCTTCCATAAGGTATATAGACCTTCTATAAGGCTCCTATAACGGCAACTACCCACCTGAAAGTGTCCTAGACTAAACCGTAAACCCGACGCCCGAAGCCAATTCTCCTAAAAGCTCTGGGCGGCACACCCCCCAAGAAAGACTTTTCAAGCCCTGATAGTATTGGGGTTGGAATTTTGGAACCCTAAACCGACCCCCCAAAAGCGCATGATTCCCTGAAGCCCGAAACTGTGGAGGACCTGAACGTCGTAATCCCGGGGAGTTTGTGCGAGGCCCCGGCTTTTCTCTACCAAATCCGTGCGGCCGGTCATCTCCCTTACAAGAGGGCCACAGGCCGAATGGTTTAGAGGGGAAGCCCTATACCCGTAAACCCTACACCCTAAACCCTATACCCCAATTTCCAAAATCCAAAACCCTATACACCAAAACCCCAAAACCCTATACGCCAAGCCCTTAAAACCCTATACCACGAAACCCTAAACCCTAAATACGCTAAGCTCTTATAAACCCCTAGCCTATATGCTAAGCCCTTAAAACCCTATAGCCTGTACCCTAAAACCCTAAACCCTATAGCCTCTACCCCAAAACCCCGAAAGCTGTTGAGGCCTAGGGTCCTTCTTTCGGGGGGCAGCTCCCCGTTTCCAGAAGGGTGTTGCATTGATTTTGAGGGTTAGGGTTTATAGGGCCTTTGGGGCCTTTGGGGCTTAGGGCCTTTGGGGTTTAGGGCCTTTAGGGCTTTTTGGGTTTAGGGCCTTTAGGGTTTAGGGTTTAGGGTTTTAGGGTTTAGCCCCTTTAGGGCCTTTAGGGTTTAGGGTTTTAAGGTTTAGGGTTTATAGGGCCTTTAAGGCCTTTAGGGTTTGGGGACCTAGCAGGGTGTTAGATTCTAAGCTGGCCCTTTGAAGCCTCTGGAAAAATATTGGCAAGTAAGATCCTGCAAAGCTGTAAAGCCCACGAACGGGAAATTCAAAAATATCCCCAAAGGCCTACCTATGGTTGATGATATCAATCCTGCATGACCCAGACTAAAGAATCTACCATTATTCCAATAGTTTAGGGTCCTTAAGGTAGTGCAGGATTTATATCATCAACAGTATAGATCCTAAATCCTAAACCCTAAACCCCAAAAGCCCTAGGAATTTCTAAAGCCATAGGTTTCATAGGGTTCAGGTAGCCCCTAGAATTATAGTATTGGATGTGGGTCTTCGGGCGAGGCTTTAAGGCCTGGGCCTGAGTCTTTAGGCTTTGGGGGGATTTTGGGCGTCATCCCACGTCCGGCTTTAAGGGTTAAATTAACCCTAAACCCTAAGCCCCTAAACCCTAGCCCTAAACCCTAAACCTAAACCCCTAAAGCCTAAACCCTAACCCTGAACCCTACACCCCTAAACCCTGGGGTCGTGAGGTCCTTTGGGGTTTTGGGGCTTCGAGGATTGCAATTCTGCAGGGTGTGCAGGGTGTAGATTCTTTTTAGGGGTAGGTTCGCTTCAGTTGGTGCCTCTGCGTTCGTCTTCCGAAGGCATTTCGAAGTTCAGAGAGTATGTCATACAGATTTAGGGCTCAGGTGTAAAGGTTTAGGGGTTCAGGGCTAGGCGAATATGAAACCATAAGTATATCACTATGTGGGACACTAAATAATAGGATTCTGCTCAACCCTGAACCCCAAATAGGCTATCCCGGACTTCAGACTGGGAGATAGATAGATAGATAGAGTGATATGGTAGATAAATAAGTAGATAGGATAGATAGACAGATAGATAGACAGATACCCTTTCGGCCAGACTTTCATAAGTGCCAAACCTAAAACACACAAACTTCAATCACACACCCGAAAAAAAGCTAAACAGCAACACCCGAATAGGGCTTATAGGGTTTAGGGTTCAGGGGTTCACGGGTTTAGGGGTTTAGGGTTTTAGGGTTCAGCGGATTAGGGTTTAGGGTTTAGGGGTTTAGGGGTTTAGGGCCTAGGGGTTTAGTAGAGTTTAGGGTTTGTTGGCTATACCCGAACTTGAACTTTACGTTCACAAACACACTTGCCAGGACCCTGGCGGTGAAGTTGTCCTCAAAGTACCTCGTTGGCGGATGTGGGGGTGCATGTAAGATTTCAGGATTTAGAACCGTCTTGTCTTCGGTTTGGGAGTTTGGGAGGACTTGGGGCTTTCGGGATTTGGGCTTCGATTGTGGGGTCGCCGGAGCTTTACGGCTAAACAGTGGGACAAGGGAATGGAGGCAGAAGAAAAAGGAGCACAAGCGATAGACACGTAGGGTTCAGGATCACTGCTGACAAATGCAAGCATCAGGATATCTACACCCCACACCAAGGACGCATCGGAAAAGGCAAGCCTCGACTTACCCAACACACCCCACCTACCAAACCCACTCCCCAAGCCCCGGCCTTTTGAGCGAGACCCACTTCTGACCATACGACTTCTTGAGCTCGCTGATGCTGATGGCATTCGTCACGACCTGTCGACGCAATATCAAAGCAGCCTGACTGTCGTCATGATCAGTAACTCAGCGAATTCACGGAGCCACATTGGGGAGAGTCAGAAAGCTAGGGGGGGGCTCCTTGTCACAAGGATCCCCTGGTGTAGAGTTCCATCTTAATCACATACTCAGGCTGGCCTTGCTTCTTTCTTGGGTTTTTTTAAGGGTTTCGGGTTTCGGGTCTAGGGTTGAGGGTCAACGGCCCGAACAGTCATAACAACTCACACACTGCATCGCATCATTTAGTTCATACAGCTAACTAACATATTATATGCAAGAGGATCAAACCAAACCCCTTAAGGCCTAGACGCAAAGCGCTAAACCCAGATAAATATGGCTATCTCTCGCACATGAATCCGGAGAGCGTGTTCACAGAAGGGTCTTAAAGAGAGATCCAGAGAGACCCCTCCCCCAAACCCCAAACTCCCTAAACCACAACACTGAACCCTACACCCTAAACCCAAACCCTAGCGGTGAAACCCAACTAAACCCAAAACCCTTACGCCGAACTTCACACCCTCAATCCTGATCCCAAACCCTCAGCCCCCCGGCTTATGAAGGGATACTCCTTGAAGAGCCCGGGGGCTCGAGGTACTCGAATGGTAGCGGTAGCTTATACAGGAACCCAGCAACTAGCTTTTTTGGAGTTTAGGGGCTTAGGGTTTAGGGTCTGGGGTTTAGGGCCCAGTAACTAGCTCTTTTTGGGCGCTTATAGTAAACCCCCAAAAAGTTGGATGCTTGGGTTCCCTGCACATTATATACTCTGAAGGATTGAAGCTATCGGGTTTCCAACTCTTTGGCTTCTACTATACCCATAGGCTCCTGAGTAGTTCCTTTTTGGGATTACGTTATAGGATTCTAAATATAAACCACAAAGATGAACTACTTAGGAGCCTATGGGTAGTATGTTCAGTATCCATGACACAGCACCCGGACTGGAAACGTAGGGATATGTGGAACAGATGCCCAATATAAATATAAATATAAATACAAATACATTTATGTAAATAAAAGTATAAAATAAATAAACAAATGTTATATGTGTATATATATATATGTATAATATTGTATAATCGTCAATATTATCATGAATATTATTGTTATAACGCATTGCGCAGCAATTCCCCCTTTAAAAAAAAAGCAGACTTGTACTTCTGATTGCCATATCATTAAAGCGCCTTTCTTCATGGCATCCTGGACCCTTTAAGGGTTTAGGGTTTAGAGCTTTGGGTTTAGGGTTTAGGGTTCAGGGTTCAAGGTTTAAGGTTCAGGGTTTCCTGGGGTTTGAGGGGTTTGGGAAGGAGTGCCCTCAAACTGTGATTTCCCACTACCCTAAGGCCTGAACCCATACTATCCCCTCCTGGGCCCTGTATATACTAATTATCTACCCAAATGGCTAAGTCCAATGATTCAGTATTCAGGGCCTAAGGCCCGAATCCCGAACCATATAGTACAGTATAGTATAGTCTAG